>JAUJYP020001436.1:0-68482 GCA_030674075.2 Linum usitatissimum
GATTAAAAATAAGGCTTCTCGTCTCCAAGTTTGAATAAAATAGTAGATGAAATCGGATAGCATAAGCCTAGGTTTCGTCCTTGATGGTTTGGGCCAATTTGTAGGCTCTAGGCTGGCCTAAGTGAGGCTTTGAGTTGCCGATTGGTAGTCCGGCTTGAAACAGGCCTTAGTGACGTCTCATAGGACTTACCGAACGTGCGCTTTCATATAGCGCGAGAAAATATGAACCAGGATCGAAAAGGTGTGAGAGGCCTCGTTCGTTGCTAACCGGTATCACCGTAACAACTCCACCTGTGGGAATAGTTCCCAAACTCCTTTCTCCCTACTTCCATCGACCTTGCTGGTTTTCAAATAGGCCATTACGCACCTGGTCGAGAGATGGTGCGGGCAAAGTCTTTCGTTTCGACCGAGTGCGATATGGTGCAATCCTTCGAAATCGGTGAACACGATTTTGGGCAACTTCCCACTGAATCCGATTACGCTCCGAATGATTCCAAACTCTAGAACATGTTTCTTATCAACATTCAACACCTCTACTCCAAAGATAGTGCGAGCAAAGTTCGCCCGAACTCTCGTTCTTACGAATCTGGATTCTTTTCCGCGACCGCGACGTTGATGATAATTAAGATGTCGGCGTCGATGCCGTGGTGTAAAATCCGTGCCACCCGTTGGATCGCCAATTCTCAGAGATGAATTTGTCTTCATTAATAAGAGGTAGGGACGTCCTCGTGTACTTTTAAGAAATCTTCTCTACAAAATGCTTCGAGTTGGATCCTTGATTACAAAAAATTGATGGACTTCTCGTTGAGTGCCTTCGAGGGGTCTCGGTGTCTCGGACTTTGAAACATTGTTTAGAACTGTGGACATAACCTCATCAACTTCCACCACGAACCATATACTTTCTTACGATGAACATCCACAATGAACCACACATGGTGCACATTAGTACATTCCATTTACACTATGCATCGTGCAGCTTCTTATGGTGCACTTCCACCATGCACCATGCAACTTGGAATGGTGCACTTTACTTTTCATAGTGCCCTTTGGTATGGTGCATTTCTACTAACAACTAAGAAAGAAGGATTCAAATTAAGGCTTCTTGGTCTCCAAGTTTGAATAAAATACTAGATGAAATCGGATAGCATAAGCCTAGGTTTCGTCCTTGATGGTTGGGGCCAATTTGTAGGCTCCTAGGCTGGCCTAAGTGAGGCTTTTGAGTTGCCG
The DNA here is from genome assembly GCA_030674075.2 of Linum usitatissimum. NCBI lineage: Eukaryota > Viridiplantae > Streptophyta > Magnoliopsida > Malpighiales > Linaceae > Linum > Linum usitatissimum. Next base: position 1,228 of record JAUJYP020001436.1, read on the forward strand.
ATTGGTAGTCTGGCTTGAAACAGCCCTTAGTGACGTCTCATAGGACTTATTGAACGTGTGCGCTTCATATAGCGCGAGAAAATATGAACCAGGATCGAAAAGGTGTGAGAGGCCTCGTTCGCTGGCACCGGTATCACCGTAACAAGTCCACCTGTGGGAATAGTTCCCAAACTCCTTTCTCCCTACTTCCATCGACCTTGTTGGTTTTCAAATAGCCCATTACGCACCTGGTCAAGAGATGGTGCGGGCAAAGTCTTTCGTTTCGACCGAGTGCGATATGGTGCAATCCTTCGAAATCGGTGAACACGATTTTGGGCAACTTCCCACCTTTGAATCCAGATTACGCTCCGAATGATTCCAAACTCTAGAACATGTTTCTTATCAACATTCAACACCTCTACTCCAAAGATAGTGCGAGCAAAGTTTGCCCGAACTCGTTCTTGCGAATCTTGATTCTTGGGTGCGACCGTGACGTTGATGATGATGAAGATGCCGGCGTCGATGCCGTGGTGTAAAATCCGTGCCACTCGTTGGATCGCCAATTCTTGCATGATGAATTTGTCTTCATTAATCCGAGGTAGGGACGTCCTTGTGTACTTTTAAGAAATCTTCTCTACAAAATGCTTGAGTTGGATCCTTGATTACAAAAAATTGATGGTCTTCTCGTTGAGTGCCTTCGAGGGGTCTCGAGTGTCTAGGACTTTTGAAACATTGTTTAAGAACTACGGACATAACCTCATAAACATCCACCATGAACCATATACTTTCTTCCGATGAACATCCACAATGAACCACACATGGTGCATATTAGTACATTCCATTTACACTATGCATTGTGCGGCTTCCTATGGTGCACTTCCACCATGCACCATGCAACTTGGAATGGTGCACTTTTACTTTTCATAGTGCCCTTTGGTATGGTGCATTTCTACTAACAACTAAGAAAGAAGGATTTAAAATAAGGCTACTTGGTCTCCAAGTTTGAATAAAATACTAGATGAAACCGGATAGCATAAGCCTAGGTTTCGTCCTTGATGGTTGGGGCCAATTTGAAGGCTCAGGCTGCCCTAAGTGGAGGCTTTTGAGCTGCCGGTTGGTAGTCTGGCTTCAACCAGGCCTTAGCGATGTCTCATAGGAGTTACCGAACGTGTGCTCTTCATATGGCAGCAGAGACAATATGAACTATGCTCGAAAAGGTGTGAGAGGCCTCGTTCGTTGGCACCGGCTTCACCGTAACAAGTCCACCTTCAAGGGGACTCCATTGGTTCCCAAATCCCTTTCTCCTCCTGCTTCCATCCACCTTCCCGGTCTTCAAATAGTCCATTACGCAACCGATCGGAGAGACGTAGCGGCAAAGTCTTTCGTTTCGATCGGAGTGTGATATGGTAATCCTTCGAAATCTGATAACACGATTTTGGGCAACTTCCCACCTTCGAATCCAATTACGCTCCGAATCACTTCAAACTCCGAACAGCTCTCTTATCATTGAACACCTTCTAATCGAAGAGAAGTAAGGACACAAAGTAGCCCTACCTCTGTTTCGCATCCTGATTCTCGTGCGACCGTGACGTCGATGATGACGAAGATGCTGTGGATGCTGTGGTTCAAAATCCGTGCCACTCGTTGGATCGCGAATTATTCGAGGATGAATTTGTCTTCTTTGATCCAAGGTAGGCATGTCCTTGTATACTTCTAAGAGATCTTCACGTACAAAATGTTTGAGTTGGATCCTTGATTACAAAAAATTGATCGTCTTCTCGTTGAGTGCCTTCGAGGGTCTCGGTGTCTGGCCACTTTGAAACCTTGTTTAGGAACTGCGACATAACCTCGTGAACTTCCACCATGAACCATATGCTTTCTTACGATGAACATCCACAATGAACCACATATGGTTCACATTAGTACATTACATTTACACTATGTATTGGTAGCTCACGGTGCATCTTCCACCATGCACTATGCAATGCATTGAATGGTGCACTTTTAGTTTTCCTGCCCCTTGGTATGGTGCAACTTCTACTAACAACTAAGCAAGAAGGATTCAAACTAAGGCGACTTGGTCTCCAAGTTTGAATAAAATACTAGATGAAATCGGATAGCATAAGCCTAGGTTTCGTCCTCGATGGTTTGGGCCAATCGGAGGCTCGTAGGCTGTCCTAAGTGAGGCTTTGAGTTGCCGATCGGTAGTCCGGCTTCAACCAGGCCTTAGCGATGTCTCATAGGAGTTACTGAACGTGTGGTCTTCATATGGCGCGAGAAAATATGAACCAGGCTCGAAAAGGTGTGAGAGGCCCCGTTCGCTGGCACCGGTATCACCGTAACAAGTCCACCCGTGGGATTGGTTCCCAAACCCTTTCTCCCCGCTTCCATCCACACCTTCCCGGCTCTCAAATAGTCCATTACGCAACTGATCGAGAGATGTAGCGGCAAAGTCTTTCGTTTCGACCGGAGTGCGATATGGTGCAATCCTTCGAAATCGGTTAACACGATTTTGGGCAACTTCCCACCTTCGAATCCAAATTACGCTCCGAATCATTCCAAACTCTGTAACAGGTCTCTTATCATCATTGAACACCTCTACTCCAAAGACAATGCGAGCAAAGGTTGCCCGTACTCTTGTTCTTGCGAATCTTGATTCTTGGGTGCGACCGTGACGTTGATGATGATTAAGATGCCGGCGTCGATGCCGTGGTTCGAAAATCCGTGCCACTCGCGGGATCGCGAATTATTCGAGGATGAATTTGTCTTTACTTTGATCCAAGGTAATGTCCCTGTATACTTCTAAGAGATCTTCGCTACAAAATTCTTGAGTTGATCCTTGCTTACAAAAATTGATCGTCTTCTCGTTGAGTGCCTTCGAGGGGTCCTCGGGTGTCTACCACTTTGAAACCTTGTTTAGAACCGCGGACATAACCTCGTCAACTTCCACCATGAACCATATGCTTTCTTACGATGAACATCCACAATGAACCACATATGGTTCACATTAGTACATTACATTTACACTATGCATTGTGCAGCCTCCTATGGTGCATTTCTCCACCATGCACCATGCAACTTGGAATGGTGCACTTTTAGTTTTCAAAGTGCCCTCTGGTATGGTGCAATTCTACTAACAACTAAGCAAGAAGGATCTAAAATAAGGCTTCTTGGTCTCCAAGTTTGAATAAAATACTAGATGAAACCTGATAAAGCATAAGCGTAGGTTTCGTCCTTGATGGTCTGGGCCAATTCTAGGCTCGCAGGCTGCCCTAAGTGAGGCTTTTGAGTCGCCGGTCGGTAGTCTGGCTTCAACCAAGCTTAGCGATGTCTCATAGGAGTTACCGAACGTGTGCTCTTCATATTGCGCGAGAAAATATGAACCTGTGCTCGAAAAGGTGTGAGAGGCCTCCTTCGTTGGCACTCTTCACCGCAACAAGTCCACCTCGTGGGATTGGTTCCCAAACTCCTTTCTCCCCTGCTTCCATCCACCTTCCCCGGTCTTCAAATAGTCCATTACGCACCTGATCGAGAGATGTAGCTGGCAAAGTCTTTCGTTTCGATCGGAGTGCGATATGGTAAAATCCTTCGAAATCGGTTAACACGATTTTGGGCAACTTCCCACCTTCGAATCCAATTACGCTTCCGAATGATTCCAAACTCTAGAACATGGTTCTTATCAACATTGAACACCTCTACTCCAAAGATAATGCGAGCAAAGTTGCCCGAACTCTTGTTCTTGCGAATCTGATTCTTGGGTGCGACCGTGACGTTGATGATGATGAAGATGCCGGCGTCGATGCCGTGGTTCAAAATCCGTGCCACTCGTTGGATCGCGAATTATTCGAGGATGAATTTGTCTTCTTTGATCCAAGGTAGGCATGTCCTTGTATACTTTTAAGAGATCTTCGCTACAAAATGCTTGAGTTGGATCCTTGCTTACAAATCATTGATCGTCTTCTCGTTGAGTGCCTTCGAGGGTCCTCGGGTGTCTACCACTTTGAAACCTTGTTTGAACCTGCGGACATAACCTCGTCAACTTCCACCATGAACAATATGCTTTCTACGATGAACATCCACAATGAACCACATATGGTTCACATTAGTACATTACATTTACACTATGCATTGTGCCCCTTCCTATGGTGCACCTTCCCACCATGCACCATGCAACTTGGGATGGTGCACTTTTAGTTTTCCTAGCCCCTTTGGTATGGTGCAATTCTACTAACAACTAAGAAAGCATGGATCTAAAATAAGGCTTGGTCTCCAAGTTTGAATAAAATACTAGATGAAATCGATAAGCCTAGGTTTCGTCCTTGATGGTCGGGGCCAATTCCCGAGGCTCGTAGGCTGCCCTAAGTGAGGCTTTTGAGTAGCCGGTTGGTAGTCCGGGCTTCAACCAGCCTGGGCGATGTCTCATAGGAGTGACTGAACGTGCGCTCTTCATATGGCGCGAGAAAATATGAACCAGGCTCGAAAAGGTGAGAGGCCTGGTCGTTGGCACCGGCTTCACCGTAACAAGTCCACCCGTGGGAATAGTTCCCAAACTCCTTTCTCCCTACTTCCATCGACCTCGGTTTTCAAATAGTCCATTACGCACCTGATCAAGAGATGGTAGCGGGCAAAGTCTTTCGTTTCGACCGGAGTGCGATATGGTGCAATCCTTCGAAATCGGTGAACACGATTTTGGGCAACTTCCCACCTTTGAATCCAGTTACGCTCCCAATGATTCCAAACTCTAGAACATGTTTCTTATCAACATTCAACACCTCTACTCCAAAGATAGTGCGAGCAAAGTTTGCCCGAACTCTCGTTCTTGCGAATCTTGATTCTTGGGTGCGACCGTGACGTTGATGATGATGAAGATGCCGGCGTCGATGCCGTGGTGTAAAATCCGTGCCACTCGTTGGATCGCTAATTCTTCGAGGATGAATTTGTCTTCTTTAATCCGAGGTAGGGACGTCCTTGTGTACTTTTAAGAAATCTTCTCTACAAAATGCTTGAGTTGGATCCTTGATTACAAAAAATTGATGGTCTTCTCGTTGAGTGCCTTCGAGGGGTCTCGGGTGTCTAGGACTTTGAAACATTGTTTAGAACTACGGACATAACCTCATCAACTTCCACCATGAACCATATACTTTCTTACGATGAACATCCACAATGAACCACACATGGTGCACATTAGTACATTACATTTACACTATGCATCGTGTACCTTCCTATGGTGCACTTCCACCATGCACCATGCAACTTGGAATGGTGCACTTTTACTTTTCATAGTGCCCTTTTGGTATGGTGCATTTCTACTAACAACTAAGAAAGAAGGATTAAAAATTAAGGCTTCTTGGTCTCCAAGTTTGAATAAAATACTAGATGAAATCGGATAGCATAAGCCTAGGTTTCGTCCTTGATGGTTTGGGCCAATTTGTAGGCTCCTAGGCTGGCCTAAGTGAGGCTTTTGAGTTGCCGATTGGTAGTCTGGCTTGAAATGTGCCTTAGTGACGTCTCATAGGACTTATCAACGTGTGCGCTTCATATAGCGCGAGAAAATATGAACCAGTGGATCGAAAAGGTGTGAGAGGCCTCGTTCGTTGGCACCGGTATCACCGTAACAACTCCACCCGTGGGAATAGTTCCCAAACTCCTTTCTCCCTACTTCGATCGACCTTGCTGGTTCTCAAATAGTCCATTACGCACTTGGTCAAGAGATGGTGCGGGCAAAGTCTTTCGTTTCGACCGGAGTGCGATATGGTGCAATCCTCCGAAACCCGTGAACACGATTTTGGGCAACTTCCCACGCTTGAATCCAGTTACGCTCCGAATGATTCCAAACTCTAGAACATGTTTCTTATCAACATTCAACACCTCTACTCCAAAGATAGTGCGAGCAAAGGTTGCCCATCCCCGCTCTTGCGAATCTTGATTCGGGGTGCGACCGTGACGTTGATGATGATGAAGATGCCGGCGTCGATGCCGTGGTGCAAAATCCGTGCCACTCGTTGGATCGCCAATTCTTCAAGGATGAATTTGTCTTCTTTAATCCGAGGTAGGGATGTCCTTGTGTACTTTGAAGAAATCTTCTCTACAAAATGCTGGAATTGGATCCTTGATTACAAAATCATTGATGGTCTTCTCGTTGAGTGCCTTCGAGGGGCCTCGGGTGTCTAGGACTTTGAAACATTGTTTAGAACCGCGGACATAACCTCATCAACTTCCACCATGAACCATATACTTTCTTGCGATGAACATCCACAATGAACCACACATGGTGCACATTAGTACATTACATTTACACTATGCATCAAAACCTTCCTATGGTGCATTTCCACCATGCACCATGCAACTCTTGGAATGGTGCACTTTTACTTTTCAAAGTGCCCTTTGCTATGGTGCAATTCTACTAACAACTAAGAAAGAAGGATTAAAAATAAGGCTACTTGGTCTCCAAGTTTGAATAAAATAGTAGATGAAACCGGATAAGATAAGCCTAGTTTCAGTCCTCGATGGTTTGGGCCAATTTGTAGGCTCCTAGGCCGGCCTAAGTGAGGCTTTTGAGTTGCCGATTGGTAGTCCGGCTTGAAACAGGCCTTAGTGACGTCTCATAGGAGTTACCGAACGTGTGCGCTTCATATAGCGCGAGAAAATATGAATGGATCGAAAAGGTGTGAGAGGCCTCGTTCGCTGGCACCGGTATCACCGTAACAACTCCACCCGTGGGAATAGTTCCCAAACTCTTTTCTCCCTACTTCGATCGACCTTGCCGGTTTTCAAATAGGCCATTACACACCTGGTCAAGAGATGGTGCGGGCAAAGTCTTTCGTTTCGACCGTGAGTGCGATATGGTGCAATCCTTCGAAATCGGTGAACACGATTTTGGGCAACTTCCCACGTTTGAATCCAAGCTTACGCTCCGAATGATTCCAAACTCTGAACATGTTTCTTATCAACATTCAACACTTACTCCAAAGATAGTGCGAGCAAAGTTTGCCCGTACTCTCGTTCTTGCGAATCTTGATTCTCGGGTGCGACCGTGACGTCGATGATGATGAAGATGCCGGCGTCGATGCCGTGGTGCAAAATCCGTGCCACTCGTTGGATCGCCAATTCTCCGAGGATGAATTTGTCTTCTTTAATCCGAGGTAGGGACGTCCTTGTGTACTTTTAAGAAATCTTCTCTACAAAATGCTTGAATTGGATCCTTGATTACAAATCATCGATGGTCTTCTCGTTGAGTGCCTTCGAGGGGCCTCGGGTGTCTAGGACTTTGAAACATTGTTTAGGAACCGCGGACATAACCTCATCAACTTCCACCATGAACCATATACTTTCTTGCGATGAACATCCACAATGAACCACACATGGTGCACATTAGTACATTACATTTACACTATGCATCAGTGCAGCTTCCTATGGTGCACTTCCACCATGCACCATGCAACTTGGAATGGTGCACTTTTACTTTTCATAGTGCCCTTTGCTATGGTGCATTTCTACTAACAACTAAGAAAGAAGGATTAAAAATAAGGCTTCTTGGTCTCCAAGTTTGAATAAAATAATAGATGAAATCGGATAGCATAAGCCTAGGTTTCGTCCTCGATGGTTTGGGCCAATTTGTAGGCTCCTAGGCTGGCCTAAGTGAGGCTTTTGAGTTGCCGATTGGTAGTCCGGCTTGAAACAGCCTTAGTGACGTCTCATAGGACTTACCGAACGTGTGCGCTTCATATAGCGCGAGAAAATATGAACCAGGATCGAAAAGGTGTGAGAGGCCTCGTTCGTTGGCACCGGTATCACCGTAACAACTCCACCCGTGGGAATAGTTCCCAAACTCCTTTCTCCCTACTTCGATCGACCTTGCTGGTTTTCAAATAGGCCATTACGCACCTCGGTCAAGAGATGGTGCGGGCAAAGTCTTTCGTTTCGACCGGAGTGCGATATGGTGCAATCCTTCGAAATCGGTGAACACGATTTTGGGCAACTTCCCACGTTTGAATCCAGCTTACGCTCCGAATGATTCCAAACTCTAGAACATGTTTCTTATCAACATTCAACACCTCTACTCCAAAGATAGTGCGAGCAAAGTTTGCCCGTACTCTCGTTCTTGCGAATCTTGATTCTTGGGTGCGACCGTGACGTTGATGATGATGAAGATGCCGGCGTCGATGCCGTGGTGCAAAATCCGTGCCACTCGTTGGATCGCCAATTCTCCGTGGATGAATTTGTCTTCTTTAATCCGAGGTAGGGACGTCCTTGTGTACTTTTAAGAAATCTTCTCTACAAAATGCTTGAGTTGGATCCTTGATTACAAATCATCGATGGTCTTCTCGTTGAGTGCCTTCGAGGGGCCTCGGGTGTCTAGGACTTTGAAACATTGTTTAGAACTGCGGACATAACCTCATCAACTTCCACCATGAACCATATACTTTCTTGCGATGAACATCCACAATGAACCACACATGGTGCACATTAGTACATTACATTTACACTATGCATTGTGCGAGCCTTCCTATGGTGCACTTCCAAGCGCATGCACCATGCAACTTGGAATGGTGCACTTTTACTTTTCATAGTGCCCTTTGGTATGGTGCATTTCTACTAACAACTAAGAAAGAAGGATTAAAAATAAGGCTTCTGGTCTCCAAGTTTGAATAAAATAGTAGATGAAATCGGATAGCATAAGCCTAGGTTTCGTCCTTGATGGTTTGGGCCAATTTGTAGGCTCCTAGGCTGGCCTAAGTGAGGCTTTTGAGTTGCCGATTGGTAGTCCGGCTTGAAACAGGCCTTAGTGACGTCTCATAGGACTTACCGAACGTGCGCTTCATATAGCGCGAGAAAATATGAACCAAGATCGAAAAGGTGTGAGAGGCCTCGTTCGTTGGCACTGGTATCACCGTAACAACTCCACCTGTGGGAATAGTTCCCAAACTCCTTTCTCCCTACTTCGATCGACCTTGCCGGTTTTCAAATAGGCCATTACGCACCTGGTCAAGAGATGGTGCGGGCAAAGTCTTTCGTTTCGACCGGAGTGCGATATGGTCCAATCCTTCGAAATCGGTGAACACGATTTTGGGCAACTTCCCACGTTTGAATCCAGCTTACGCTCCGAATGATTCCAAACTCTAGAACATGTTTCTTATCAACATTCAACACCTCTACTCCAAAGATAGTGCGAGCAAAGTTTGCCCGTACTCTCGTTCTTGCGAATCTTGATTCTTGGGTGCGACCGTGACGTTGATGATGATGAAGATGCCGGCGTCGATGCCGTGGTGCAAAATCCGTGCCACTCGTTGGATCGCCAATTCTCCAGGGATGAATTTGTCTTCTTTAATCCGAGGTAGGGACGTCCTTGTGTACTTTTAAGAAATCTTCTCTACAAAATGCTTGAGTTGGATCCTTGATTACAAATCATTGATGGTCTTCTCGTTGAGTGCCTTCGAGGGGCCTCGGGTGTCTAGGACTTTGAAACATTGTTTAGAACCGCGGACATAACCTCATCAACTTCCACCATGAACCATATACTTTCTTGCGATGAACATCCACAATGAACCACACATGGTGCACATTAGTACATTACATTTACACTATGCATTGTGGTGCAGCCTTCCTATGGTGCACTTCCACCATGCACCATGCAACTTGGAATGGTGCACTTTTACTTTTCATAGTGCCCTTTGGTATGGTGCATTTCTACTAACAACTAAGAAAGAAGGATTAAAAATAAGGCTTCTTGGTCTCCAAGTTTGAATAAAATAGTAGATGAAATCGGATAGCATAAGCCTAGGTTTCGTCCTCGATGGTTTGGGCCAATTTCAGGCTCCTAGGCCGGCCTAAGTGAGGCTTTTGAGTTGCCGATTGGTAGTCCGGGCTTGAAACAGCCTTAGTGACGTCTCATAGGACTTACCGAACGTGTGCGCTTCATATAGCGCGAGAAAATATGAACCAGATCGAAAAGGTGTGAGAGGCCTCGTTCGTTGGCACCGGTATCACCGTAACAACTCCACCCGTGGGAATAGTTCCCAAACTCCTTTCTCCCTACTTCGATCGACCTTGCTGGTTTTCAAATAGCCATTACGCACCTGGTCAAGAGATGGTGCGGGCAAAGTCTTTCGTTTCGACCGGAGTGCGATATGGTGCAATCCTTCGAAATCGGTGAACACGATTTTGGGCAACTTCCCACGTTTGAATCCAAGCTTACGCTCCGAATGATTCCAAACTCTAGAACATGTTTCTTATCAACATTCAACACCTCTACTCCAAAGATAGTGCGAGCAAAGTTTGCCCGTACTCGTTCTTGCGAATCTTGATTCTTGGGTGCGACCGTGACGTTGATGATGATGAAGATGCCGGCGTCGATGCCGTGGTGCAAAATCCGTGCCACTCGTTGGATCGCCAATTCTCCGTGGATGAATTTGTCTTCTTTAATCCGAGGTAGGGACGTCCTTGTGTACTTTTAAGAAATCTTCTCTACAAAATGCTTGAGTTGGATCCTTGATTACAAATCATTGATGGTCTTCTCGTTGAGTGCCTTCGAGGGGCCTCGGGTGTCTAGGACTTTGAAACATTGTTTAGGAATCGCGGACATAACCTCATCAACTTCCACCATGAACCATATACTTTCTTGCGATGAACATCCACAATGAACCACACATGGTGCACATTAGTACATTACATTTACACTATGCATTGTGCAGCCTTCCTATGGTGCACTTCCAAGATGCACCATGCAACTTGGAATGGTGCACTTTTACTTTTCATAGTGCCCTTTGGTATGGTGCATTTCTACCAACAACTAAGAAAGAAGGATTAAAAATAAGGCTTCTTGGTCTCCAAGTTTGAATAAAATAGTAGATGAAATCGGATAGCATAAGCCTAGGTTTCGTCCTTGATGGTTTGGGCCAATTTGTAGGCTCCTAGGCCGGCCTAAGTGAGGCTTTTGAGTTGCCGATTGGTAGTCCGGCTTGAAACAGCCTTAGTGACGTCTCATAGGACTTACCGAACGTGTGCGCTTCATATAGCGCGAGAAAATATGAACCAGGATCGAAAAGGTGTGAGAGGCCTCGTTCGTTGGCACCGGTATCACCGTAACAACTCCACCCCGTGGGAATAGTTCCCAAACTCCTTTCTCCCTACTTCGATCGACCTTGCCGGTTTTCAAATAGGCCATTACGCACCCTCGGTCAAGAGATGGTGCGGGCAAAGTCTTTCGTTTCGACCGGAGTGCGATATGGTGCAATCCTTCGAAATCGGTGAACACGATTTTGGGCAACTTCCCACGTTTGAATCCAGCTTACGCTCCGAATGATTCCAAACTCTAGACATGTTTCTTATCAACATTCAACACCTCTACTCCAAAGATAGTGCGAGCAAAGTTTGCCCGTACTCTCGTTCTTGCGAATCTTGATTCTTGGGTGCGACCGTGACGTTGATGATGATGAAGATGCCGGCGTCGATGCCGTGGTGCAAAATCCGTGCCACTCGTTGGATCGCCAATTCTTCAAGGATGAATTTGTCTTCTTTAATCCGAGGTAGGGACGTCCTTGTGTACTTTTAAGAAATCTTCTCTACAAAATGCTTGAGTTGGATCCTTGATTACAAATCATTGATGGTCTTCTCGTTGAGTGCCTTCGAGGGGTCCTCGGTGTCTAGGACTTTGAAACATTGTTTAGGAACCGCGGACATAACCTCATCAACTTCCACCATGAACCATATACTTTCTTGCGATGAACATCCACAATGAACCACACATGGTGCACATTAGTACATTACATTTACACTATGCATTGTGCAGCTTCCTATGGTGCACTTCCAAACATGCACCATGCAACTTGGAATGGTGCACTTTTACTTTTCATAGTGCCCTTTGCTATGGTGCATTTCTACTAACAACTAAGAAAGAAGGATTAAAAATAAGGCTTCTGGTCTCCAAGTTTGAATAAAATAGTAGATGAAATCGGATAGCATAAGCCTAGCTTTCGTCCTTGATGGTTTGGGCCAATTTGTAGGCTCCTAGGCTGGCCTAAGTGAGGCTTTTGAGTTGCCGATTGGTAGTCTGGCTTGAAACACGCCTTAGTGACGTCTCATAGGACTTACTGAACGTGTGCGCTTCAATATAGCGCGAGAAAATATGAACCAGGATCGAAAAGGTGTGAGAGGCCTCGTTCGTTGGCACCGGTATCACCGTAACAACTCCACCCGTGGGAATAGTTCCCAAACTCCTTTCTCCCTACTTCGATCGACCTTGCTGGTTTTCAAATAGGCCATTACGCACCTGGTCAAGAGATGGTGCGGGCAAAGTCTTTCGTTTCGACCGGAGTGCGATATGGTGCAATCCTTCGAAATCGGTGAACACGATTTTGGGCAACTTCCCACGTTTGAATCCAGTTACGCTCCGAATGATTCCAAACTCTAGGACATGTTTCTTATCAACATTCAACACCTCTACTCCAAAGATAGTGCGAGCAAAGTTTGCCCGTACTCTCGTTCTTGCGAATCTTGATTCTTGGGTGCGACCGTGACGTCGATGATGATGAAGATGCCGGCGTCGATGCCGTGGTGCAAAATCCGTGCCACTCGTTGGATCGCCAATTCTCCGTGGATGAATTTGTCTTCTTTAATCCGAGGTAGGGACGTCCTTGTGTACTTTTAAGAAATCTTCTCTACAAAATGCTTCGAGTTGGATCCTTGATTACAAATCATTGATGGTCTTCTCGTTGAGTGCCTTCGAGGGGCCTCGGTGTCTAGGACTTTGAAACATTGTTTAGAACCGTGGACATAACCTCATCAACTTCCACCATGAACCATATACTTTCTTGCGATGAACATCCACAATGAACCACACATGGTGCACATTAGTACATTACATTTACACTATGCATTGTGCAAACCCCTTCCTATGGTGCACTTCCACGATGCACCATGCAACTTGGAATGGTGCACTTTTACTTTTCATAGTGCCCTTTGGTATGGTGCATTTCTACTAACAACTAAGAAAGAAGGATTAAAAATAAGGCTTCTTGGTCTCCAAGTTTGAATAAAATAGTAGATGAAATCGGATAGCATAAGCCTAGGTTTCTGTCCTTGATGGTTTGGGCCAATTTGTAGGCTCCTAGGCTGGCCTAAGTGAGGCTTTTGAGTTGCCGATTGGTAGTCTGGCTTGAAACAGGCCTTAGTGACGTCTCATAGGACTTACTGAACGTGTGCGCTTCATATAGCGCGAGAAAATATGAACCAGGATCGAAAAGGTGTGAGAGGCCTCGTTCGTTGGCACTGGTATCACCGTAACAACTCCACCTGTGGGAATAGTTCCCAAACTCCTTTCTCCCTACTTCGATCGACCTTGCCGGTTTTCAAATAGGCCATTACGCACCCGGTCAAGAGATGGTGCGGGCAAAGTCTTTCGTTTCGACCGGAGTGCGATATGGTGCAATCCTTCGAAATCGGTGAACACGATTTTGGGCAACTTCCCACGTTTGAATCCAAGCTACGCTCCGAATGATTCCAAACTCTAGAACATGTTTCTTATCAACATTCAACACCTCTACTCCAAAGATAGTGCGAGCAAAGTTTGCCCGTACTCTCGTTCTTGCGAATCTTGATTCTTGGGTGCGACCGTGACGTTGATGATGATGAAGATGCCGGCGTCGATGCCGTGGTGCAAAATCCGTGCCACTCGTTGGATCGCCAATTCTCCAGAGGATGAATTTGTCTTCTTTAATCCGAGGTAGGGACGTCCTTGTGTACTTTTAAGAAATCTTCTCTACAAAATGCTTGAGTTGGATCCTTGATTACAAATCATTGATGGTCTTCTCGTTGAGTGCCTTCGAGGGGCCTCGGGTGTCTAGGACTTTGAAACATTGTTTAGGAACCGCGGACATAACCTCATCAACTTCCACCATGAACCATATACTTTCTTGCGATGAACATCCACAATGAACCACACATGGTGCACATTAGTACATTACATTTACACTATGCATTGTGTACCTTCCTATGGTGCACTTCCAGCATGCACCATGCAACTTGGAATGGTGCACTTTTACTTTTCATAGTGCCCTTTGCTATGGTGCATTTCTACTAACAACTAAGAAAGAAGGATTCAAATTAAGGCTTCTTGGTCTCCAAGTTTGAATAAAATACTAGATGAAATCGGATAGCATAAGCCTAGGTTTCGTCCTTGATGGTTGGGGCCAATTTGTAGGCTCCTAGGCTGGCCTAAGTGACGCTTTTGAGTTGCCGATTGGTAGTCTGGCTTGAAACAGGCCTTAGTGACGTCTCATAGGACTTATCGAACGTGTGCGCTTCATATAGCGCGAGAAAATATGAACCAGGATCGAAAAGGTGTGAGAGGCCTCGTTCGTTGGCACCGGTATCACCGTAACAACTCCACCCGTGGGAATAGTTCCCAAACTCCTTTCTCCCTACTTCGATCGACCTTGCTGGTTTTCAAATAGGCCATTACGCACCCGGTCAAGAGATGGTGCGGGCAAAGTCTTTCGTTTCGACCGGAGTGCGATATGGTGCAATCCTTCGAAATCGGGGAACACGATTTTGGGCAACTTCCCACGTTTGAATCCAGTTACGCTCCGAATGATTCCAAACTCTAGAACATGTTTCTTATCAACATTCAACACCTCTACTCCAAAGATAGTGCGAGCAAAGTTTGCCCGTACTCCGTTCTTGCGAATCTTGATTCTTGGGTGCGACCGTGACGTTGATGATGATGAAGATGCCGGCGTCGATGCCGTGGTGCAAAATCCGTGCCACTCGTTGGATCGCCAATTCTCCGAGGATGAATTTGTCTTCTTTAATCCGAGGTAGGGACGTCCTTGTGTACTTTTAAGAAATCTTCTCTACAAAATGCTTGAGTTGGATCCTTGATTACAAATCATTGATGGTCTTCTCGTTGAGTGCCTTCGAGGGGCCTCGGGTGTCTAGGACTTTGAAACATTGTTTAGGAACCGTGGACATAACCTCATCAACTTCCACCATGAACCATATACTTTCTTGCGATGAACATCCACAATGAACCACACATGGTGCACATTAGTACATTACATTTACATTATGCATTGTGGAGCTTCCTATGGTGCACTTCCAGCATGCACCATGCAACTTGGAATGGTGCACTTTTACTTTTCATAGTGCCCTTTGGTATGGTGCATTTCTACTAACAACTAAGAAAGAAGGATTAAAATAAGGCTTCTTGGTCTCCAAGTTTGAATAAAATAGTAGATGAAATCGGATAGCATAAGCCTAGGTTTCGTCCTTGATGGTTTGGGCCAATTTGTAGGCTCCTAGGCTGACCTAAGTGAGGCTTTTGAGTTGCCGATTGGTAGTCCGGCTTGAAACAGGCCTTAGTGATGTCTCATAGGACTTACTGAACGTGTGCGCTTCATATAGCGCGAGAAAATATGAACCAGGATCGAAAAGGTGTGAGAGGCCTC
The DNA here is from genome assembly GCA_030674075.2 of Linum usitatissimum. NCBI lineage: Eukaryota > Viridiplantae > Streptophyta > Magnoliopsida > Malpighiales > Linaceae > Linum > Linum usitatissimum. The sequence continues at coordinate 16,650 of JAUJYP020001436.1, forward strand.
GTTCGTTGGCACTGGTATCACCGTAACAACTCCACCTGTGGGAATAGTTCCCAAACTCCTTTCTCCCTACTTCGATCGACCTTGCCGGTTTTCAAATAGGCCATTACGCACCTGGTCAAGAGATGGTGCGGGCAAAGTCTTTCGTTTCGGACCGGAGTGCGATATGGTGCAATCCTTCGAAATCGGTGAACACGATTTTGGGCAACTTCCCACGTTTGAATCCAAGCTACGCTCCGAATGATTCCAAACTCTAGAACATGTTTCTTATCAACATTCAACACCTCTACTCCAAAGATAGTGCGAGCAAGTTTGCCCGTACTCTCGTTCTTGCGAATCTTGATTCTTGGGTGCGACCGTGACGTTGATGATGATGAAGATGCCGGCGTCGATGCCGTGGTGCAAAATCCGTGCCACTCGTTGGATCGCCAATTCTCCGAGGATGAATTTGTCTTCTTTAATCCGAGGTAGGGACGTCCTTGTGTACTTTTAAGAAATCTTCTCTACAAAATGCTTGAGTTGGATCCTTGATTACAAATCATTGATGGTCTTCTCGTTGAGTGCCTTCGAGGGGCCTCGGTGTCTAGGACTTTGAAACATTGTTTAGAACCGTGGACATAACCTCATCAACTTCCACCATGAACCATATACTTTCTTGCGATGAACATCCACAATGAACCACACATGGTGCACATTAGTACATTACATTTACACTATGCATTGTGCAAACCTTCCTATGGTGCACTTCCAGCATGCACCATGCAACTTGGAATGGTGCACTTTTACTTTTCATAGTGCCCTTTGGTATGGTGCATTTCTACTAACAACTAAGAAAGAAGGATTAAAAATAAGGCTTCTTGGTCTCCAAGTTTGAATAAAATAGTAGATGAAATCGGATAGCATAAGCCTAAGTTTCGTCCTCGATGGTCTGGGCCAATTTGTAGGCTCCTAGGCTGGCCTAAGTGAGGCTTTTGAGTTGCCGATTGGTAGTCCGGCTTGAAACAGGCCTTAGTGACGTCTCATAGGACTTATCGAACGTGTGCGCTTCATATAGCGCGAGAAAATATGAACCAGGATCGAAAAGGTGTGAGAGGCCTCGTTCGTTGGCACCGGTATCACCGTAACAACTCCACCCCGTGGAATAGTTCCCAAACTCCTTTCTCCCTACTTCGATCGACCTTGCTGGTTTTCAAATAGGCCATTACGCACCTGGTCAAGAGATGGTGCGGGCAAAGTCTTTCGTTTCGACCGGAGTGCGATATGGTGCAATCCTTCGAAATCGGTGAACACGATTTTGGGCAACTTCCCACGTTTGAATCCAGCTTACGCTCCGAATGATTCCAAACTCTAGAACATGTTTCTTATCAACATTCAACACCTCTACTCCAAAGATAGTGCGAGCAAAGTTTGCCCGTACTCGTTCTTGCGAATCTTGATTCTTGGGTGCGACCGTGACGTTGATGATGATGAAGATGCCGGCGTCGATGCCGTGGTGCAAAATCCGTGCCACTCGTTGGATCGCCAATTCTCCGAGGATGAATTTGTCTTCTTTAATCCGAGGTAGGGACGTCCTTGTGTACTTTTAAGAAATCTTCTCTACAAAATGCTTGAGTTGGATCCTTGATTACAAATCATTGATGGTCTTCTCGTTGAGTGCCTTCGAGGGGCCTCGGTGTCTAGGACTTTGAAACATTGTTTAGAACCGCGGACATAACCTCATCAACTTCCACCATGAACCATATACTTTCTTGCGATGAACATCCACAATGAACCACACATGGTGCACATTAGTACATTACATTTACACTATGCATTGCAAGCCTTCCTATGGTGCACTTCCAAAGATGCACCATGCAACTTGGAATGGTGCACTTTTACGTTTCATAGTGCCCTTTGGTATGGTGCATTTCTACCAACAACCTAGAAAGAAGGATTCAAATTAAGGCTTCTTGGTCTCCAAGTTTGAATAAAATACTAGATGAAATCGGATAGCATAAGCCTAGGTTTCGTCCTTGATGGTTGGGGCCAATTTGTAGGCTCCTAGGCTGGCCTAAGTGAGGCTTTTGAGTTGCCGATTGGTAGTCCGGCTTGAAACAGGCCTTAGTGACGTCTCATAGGACTTACCGAACGTGTGCGCTTCATATAGCGCGAGAAAATATGAACCAGATCGAAAAGGTGTGAGAGGCCTCGTTCGTTGGCACCGGTATCACCGTAACAACTCCACCCGTGGGAATAGTTCCCAAACTCCTTTCTCCCTACTTCGATCGACCATGCCGGTTTTCAAATAGGCCATTACGCACCTGGTCAAGAGATGGTGCGGGCAAAGTCTTTCGTTTCGACCGGAGTGCGATATGGTGCAATCCTTCGAAATCGGTGAACACGATTTTGGGCAACTTCCCACGTTTGAATCCAAGTTACGCTCCGAATGATTCCAAACTCTAGAACATGTTTCTTATCAACATTCAACACCTCTACTCCAAAGATAGTGCGAGCAAAGTTTGCCCGTACTCTCGGTTCTTGCGAATCTTGATTCTTGGGTGCGACCGTGACGTTGATGATGATGAAGATGCCGGCGTCGATGCCGTGGTGCAAAATCCGTGCCACTCGTTGGATCGCCAATTCTCCAAGGATGAATTTGTCTTCTTTAATCCGAGGTAGGGACGTCCTTGTGTACTTTTAAGAAATCTTCTCTACAAAATGCTTGAGTTGGATCCTTGATTACAAATCATTGATGGTCTTCTCGTTGAGTGCCTTCGAGGGGCCTCGGGTGTCTAGGACTTTGAAACATTGTTTAGAACCGCGGACATAACCTCATCAACTTCCACCATGAACCATATACTTTCTTGCGATGAACATCCACAATGAACCACACATGGTGCACATTAGTACATTACATTTACACTATGCATCGTGCAGCCTTCCTATGGTGCACTTCCAAAGCATGCACCATGCAACTTGGAATGGTGCACTTTTACTTTTCATAGTGCCCTTTGGTATGGTGCATTTCTACTAACAACTAAGAAAGAAGGATTAAAAATAAGGCTTCTTGGTCTCCAAGTTTGAATAAAATAGTAGATGAAATCGGATAGCATAACCCTAGGTTTCGTCCTTGATGGTTTGGGCCAATTTGTAGGCTCCTAGGCTGGCCTAAGTGAGGCTTTTGAGTTGCCGATTGGTAGTCTGGCTTGAAACAGGCCTTAGTGACGTCTCATAGGACTTACTGAACGTGTGCGCTTCATATAGCGCGAGAAAATATGAACCAGGATCGAAAAGGTGTGAGAGGCCTCGTTCGTTGGCACTGGTATCACCGTAACAACTCCACCTGTGGGAATAGTTCCCAAACTCCTTTCTCCCTACTTCGATCGACCATGCTGGTTTTCAAATAGGCCATTACGCACCTGGTCAAGAGATGGTGCGGGCAAAGTCTTTCGTTTCGACCGGAGTGCGATATGGTGCAATCCTTCGAAATCGGTGAACACGATTTTGGGCAACTTCCCACGTTTGAATCCAGCTTACGCTCCGAATGATTCCAAACTCTAGACATGTTTCTTATCAACATTCAACACCTCTACTCCAAAGATAGTGCGAGCAAAGTTTGCCCGTACTCTCGGTCTTGCGAATCTTGATTCTTGGGTGCGACCGTGACGTTGATGATGATGAAGATGCCGGCGTCGATGCCGTGGTGCAAAATCCGTGCCACTCGTTGGATCGGCAATTCTCCAAGGATGAATTTGTCTTCTTTAATCCGAGGTAGGGACGTCCTTGTGTACTTTTAAGAAATCTTCTCTACAAAATGCTTGAGTTGGATCCTTGATTACAAATCATTGATGGTCTTCTCGTTGAGTGCCTTCGAGGGGCCTCGGGTGTCTAGGACTTTGAAACATTGTTTAGGAACCGCGGACATAACCTCATCAACTTCCACCATGAACCATATACTTTCTTGCGATGAACATCCACAATGAACCACACATGGTGCACATTAGTACATTACATTTACACTATGCATTGTGCGCCTTCCTATGGTGCACTTCCAAGCATGCACCATGCAACTTGGAATGGTGCACTTTTACTTTTCATAGTGCCCTTTGGTATGGTGCATTTCTACCAACAACTTAGAAAGAAGGATTCAAATTAAGGCTTCTTGGTCTCCAAGTTTGAATAAAATAGTAGATGAAATCGGATAGCATAACCCTAGGTTTCGTCCTTGATGGTTTGGGCCAATTTGTAGGCTCCTAGGCTGGCCTAAGTGAGGCTTTTGAGTTGCCGATTGGTAGTCTGGCTTGAAACAGCCTTAGTGACGTCTCATAGGACTTACCGAACGTGTGCGCTTCATATAGCGCGAGAAAATATGAACCAGGATCGAAAAGGTGTGAGAGGCCTCGTTCGTTGGCACCGGTATCACCGTAACAACTCCACCCGTGGGAATAGTTCCCAAACTCCTTTCTCCCTACTTCGATCGACCATGCTGGTTTTCAAATAGGCCATTACGCACCTGGTCAAGAGATGGTGCGGGCAAAGTCTTTCGTTTCGACCGGAGTGCGATATGGTGCAATCCTTCGAAATCGGTGAACACGATTTTGGGCAACTTCCCACGTTTGAATCCAGCTTACGCTCCGAATGATTCCAAACTCTAGGACATGTTTCTTATCAACATTCAACACCTCTACTCCAAAGATAGTGCGAGCAAAGTTTGCCCGTACTCTCGTTCTTGCGAATCTTGATTCTTGGGTGCGACCGTGACGTTGATGATGATGAAGATGCCGGCGTCGATGCCGTGGTGCAAAATCCGTGCCACTCGTTGGATCGCCAATTCTCCAGTGGATGAATTTGTCTTCTTTAATCCGAGGTAGGGACGTCCTTGTGTACTTTTAAGAAATCTTCTCTACAAAATGCTTGAGTTGGATCCTTGATTACAAATCATTGATGGTCTTCTCGTTGAGTGCCTTCGAGGGGCCTCGGTGTCTAGGACTTTGAAACATTGTTTAGAACCGCGGACATAACCTCATCAACTTCCACCATGAACCATATACTTTCTTGCGATGAACATCCACAATGAACCACACATGGTGCACATTAGTACATTACATTTACACTATGCATTGTGCCTTCCTATGGTGCACTTCCAAGATGCACCATGCAACTTGGAATGGTGCACTTTTACTTTTCATAGTGCCCTTTGGTATGGTGCATTTCTACTAACAACTAAGAAAGAAGGATTAAAAATAAGGCTTCTTGGTCTCCAAGTTTGAATAAAATAGTAGATGAAATCGGATAGCATAAGCCTAGGTTTCGTCCTTGATGGTTTGGGCCAATTTGTAGGCTCCTAGGCTGGCCTAAGTGAGGCTTTTGAGTTGCCGATTGGTAGTCCGGCTTGAAACAGGCCTTAGTGACGTCTCATAGGACTTATCGAACGTGTGCGCTTCATATAGCGCGAGAAAATATGAACCAGGATCGAAAAGGTGTGAGAGGCCTCGTTCGTTGGCACCGGTATCACCGTAACAACTCCACCCGTGGGAATAGTTCCCAAACTCCTTTCTCCCTACTTCGATCGACCATGCTGGTTTTCAAATAGGCCATTACGCACCCGGTCAAGAGATGGTGCGGGCAAAGTCTTTCGTTTCGACCGGAGTGCGATATGGTGCAATCCTTCGAAATCGGTGAACACGATTTTGGGCAACTTCCCACGTTTGAATCCAGCTTACGCTCCGAATGATTCCAAACTCTAGAACATGTTTCTTATCAACATTCAACACCTCTACTCCAAAGATAGTGCGAGCAAAGTTTGCCCGTACTCTCGTTCTTGCGAATCTTGATTCTTGGGTGCGACCGTGACGTTGATGATGATGAAGATGCCGGCGTCGATGCCGTGGTGCAAAATCCGTGCCACTCGTTGGATCGCCAATTCTTCAAGGATGAATTTGTCTTCTTTAATCCGAGGTAGGGACGTCCTTGTGTACTTTTAAGAAATCTTCTCTACAAAATGCTTGAGTTGGATCCTTGATTACAAATCATTGATGGTCTTCTCGTTGAGTGCCTTCGAGGGGCCTCGGTGTCTAGGACTTTGAAACATTGTTTAGAACCGCGGACATAACCTCATCAACTTCCACCATGAACCATATACTTTCTTGCGATGAACATCCACAATGAACCACACATGGTGCACATTAGTACATTATATTTACACTATGCATTGTGTGCCTTCCTATGGTGCACTTCCAAAGCATGCACCATGCAACTTGGAATGGTGCACTTTTACTTTTCATAGTGCCCTTTGGTATGGTGCATTTCTACCAACAACTAAGAAAGAAGGATTCAAATTAAGGCTTCTTGGTCTCCAAGTTTGAATAAAATAGTAGATGAAATCGGATAGCATAACCCTAGGTTTCGTCCTTGATGGTTTGGGCCAATTTGTAGGCTCCTAGGCTGGCCTAAGTGAGGCTTTTGAGTTGCCGATTGGTAGTCTGGCTTGAAACAGGCCTTAGTGACGTCTCATAGGACTTACCGAACGTGTGCGCTTCATATAGCGCGAGAAAATATGAACCAGGATCGAAAAGGTGTGAGAGGCCTCGTTCGTTGGCACCGGTATCACCGTAACAACTCCACCCGTGGGAATAGTTCCCAAACTCCTTTCTCCCTACTTCGATCGACCATGCTGGTTTTCAAATAGGCCATTACGCACCTGGTCAAGAGATGGTGCGGGCAAAGTCTTTCGTTTCGACCGGAGTGCGATATGGTGCAATCCTTCGAAATCGGTGAACACGATTTTGGGCAACTTCCCACGTTTGAATCCAGCTTACGCTCCGAATGATTCCAAACTCTAGAACATGTTTCTTATCAACATTCAACACCTCTACTCCAAAGATAGTGCGAGCAAAGTTTGCCCGTACTCTCGTTCTTGCGAATCTTGATTCTTGGGTGCGACCGTGACGTTGATGATGATGAAGATGCCGGCGTCGATGCCGTGGTGCAAAATCCGTGCCACTCGTTGGATCGCCAATTCTTCAAGGATGAATTTGTCTTCTTTAATCCGAGGTAGGGACGTCCTTGTGTACTTTTAAGAAATCTTCTCTACAAAATGCTTCGAGTTGGATCCTTGATTACAAATCATTGATGGTCTTCTCGTTGAGTGCCTTCGAGGGGCCTCGGGTGTCTAGGACTTTGAAACATTGTTTAGAACCGCGGACATAACCTCATCAACTTCCACCATGAACCATATACTTTCTTGCGATGAACATCCACAATGAACCACACATGGTGCACATTAGTACATTACATTTACACTATGCATTGTGCAACCTTCCTATGGTGCACTTCCAAGATGCACCATGCAACTTGGAATGGTGCACTTTTACTTTTCATAGTGCCCTTTGGTATGGTGCATTTCTACTAACAACTAAGAAAGAAGGATTAAAAATAAGGCTTCTTGGTCTCCAAGTTTGAATAAAATAGTAGATGAAATCGGATAGCATAACCCTAGGTTTCGTCCTTGATGGTTTGGGCCAATTTGTAGGCTCCTAGGCTGGCCTAAGTGAGGCTTTTGAGTTGCCGATTGGTAGTCTGGCTTGAAACAGCCTTAGTGACGTCTCATAGGACTTATCGAACGTGTGCGCTTCATATAGCGCGAGAAAATATGAACCAGATCGAAAAGGTGTGAGAGGCCTCGTTCGTTGGCACCGGTATCACCGTAACAACTCCACCCGTGGGAATAGTTCCCAAACTCCTTTCTCCCTACTTCGATCGACCATGCCGGTTTTCAAATAGGCCATTACGCACCCGGTCAAGAGATGGTGCGGGCAAAGTCTTTCGTTTCGACCGGAGTGCGATATGGTGCAATCCTTCGAAATCGGTGAACACGATTTTGGGCAACTTCCCACGTTTGAATCCAAGCTACGCTCCGAATGATTCCAAACTCTAGACATGTTTCTTATCAACATTCAACACCTCTACTCCAAAGATAGTGCGAGCAAAGTTTGCCCGTACTCTCGGTCTTGCGAATCTTGATTCTTGGGTGCGACCGTGACGTTGATGATGATGAAGATGCCGGCGTCGATGCCGTGGTGCAAAATCCGTGCCACTCGTTGGATCGCCAATTCTCCAGGGATGAATTTGTCTTCTTTAATCCGAGGTAGGGACGTCCTTGTGTACTTTTAAGAAATCTTCTCTACAAAATGCTTGAGTTGGATCCTTGATTACAAATCATTGATGGTCTTCTCGTTGAGTGCCTTCGAGGGGCCTCGGGTGTCTAGGACTTTGAAACATTGTTTAGGAACTGCGGACATAACCTCATCAACTTCCACCATGAACCATATACTTTCTTGCGATGAACATCCACAATGAACCACACATGGTGCACATTAGTACATTACATTTACACTATGCATTGTGTACCTTCCTATGGTGCACTTCCAACATGCACCATGCAACTTGGAATGGTGCACTTTTACTTTTCATAGTGCCCTTTGGTATGGTGCATTTCTACTAACAACTAAGAAAGAAGGATTAAAAATAAGGCTTCTTGGTCTCCAAGTTTGAATAAAATAGTAGATGAAATCGGATAGCATAAGCCTAGGTTTCGTCCTTGATGGTTTGGGCCAATTTGTAGGCTCCTAGGCTGGCCTAAGTGAGGCTTTTGAGTTGCCGATTGGTAGTCCGGCTTGAAACAGGCCTTAGTGACGTCTCATAGGACTTACCGAACGTGTGCGCTTCATATAGCGCGAGAAAATATGAACCAGGATCGAAAAGGTGTGAGAGGCCTCGTTCGTTGGCACCGGTATCACCGTAACAACTCCACCTCGTGGGAATAGTTCCCAAACTCCTTTCTCCCTACTTCGATCGACCTTGCTGGTTTTCAAATAGGCCATTACGCACCTGGTCAAGAGATGGTGCGGGCAAAGTCTTTCGTTTCGACCGGAGTGCGATATGGTGCAATCCTTCGAAATCGGTGAACACGATTTTGGGCAACTTCCCACGTTTGAATCCAGCTTACGCTCCGAATGATTCCAAACTCTAGAACATGTTTCTTATCAACATTCAACACCTCTACTCCAAAGATAGTGCGAGCAAAGTTTGCCCGTACTCTCGTTCTTGCGAATCTTGATTCTTGGGTGCGACCGTGACGTTGATGATGATGAAGATGCCGGCGTCGATGCCGTGGTGCAAAATCCGTGCCACTCGTTGGATCGCCAATTCTCCGTGGATGAATTTGTCTTCTTTAATCCGAGGTAGGGACGTCCTTGTGTACTTTTAAGAAATCTTCTCTACAAAATGCTTGAGTTGGATCCTTGATTACAAATCATTGATGGTCTTCTCGTTGAGTGCCTTCGAGGGGCCTCGGGTGTCTAGGACTTTGAAACATTGTTTAGAACCGCGGACATAACCTCATCAACTTCCACCATGAACCATATACTTTCTTGCGATGAACATCCACAATGAACCACACATGGTGCACATTAGTACATTACATTTACACTATGCATTGTGCAGCCTTCCTATGGTGCACTTCCAAAGCATGCACCATGCAACTTGGAATGGTGCACTTTTACTTTTCATAGTGCCCTTTGGTATGGTGCATTTCTACTAACAACTAAGAAAGAAGGATTAAAAATAAGGCTTCTTGGTCTCCAAGTTTGAATAAAATAGTAGATGAAATCGGATAGCATAAGCCTAGGTTTCGTCCTTGATGGTTTGGGCCAATTTGTAGGCTCCTAGGCTGGCCTAAGTGAGGCTTTTGAGTTGCCGATTGGTAGTCCGGCTTGAAACAGCCTTAGTGACGTCTCATAGGACTTATCGAACGTGTGCGCTTCATATAGCGCGAGAAAATATGAACCAGATCGAAAAGGTGTGAGAGGCCTCGTTCGTTGGCACCGGTATCACCGTAACAACTCCACCCGTGGGAATAGTTCCCAAACTCCTTTCTCCCTACTTCGATCGACCATGCTGGTTTTCAAATAGGCCATTACGCACCTGGTCAAGAGATGGTGCGGGCAAAGTCTTTCGTTTCGACCGGAGTGCGATATGGTGCAATCCTTCGAAATCGGTGAACACGATTTTGGGCAACTTCCCACGTTTGAATCCAGCTTACGCTCCGAATGATTCCAAACTCTAGACATGTTTCTTATCAACATTCAACACCTCTACTCCAAAGATAGTGCGAGCAAAGTTTGCCCGTACTCTCGTTCTTGCGAATCTTGATTCTTGGGTGCGACCGTGACGTTGATGATGATGAAGATGCCGGCGTCGATGCCGTGGTGCAAAATCCGTGCCACTCGTTGGATCGCCAATTCTTCAAGGATGAATTTGTCTTCTTTAATCCGAGGTAGGGACGTCCTTGTGTACTTTTAAGAAATCTTCTCTACAAAATGCTTGAGTTGGATCCTTGATTACAAATCATTGATGGTCTTCTCGTTGAGTGCCTTCGAGGGGCCTCGGTGTCTAGGACTTTGAAACATTGTTTAGAACCGCGGACATAACCTCATCAACTTCCACCATGAACCATATACTTTCTTGCGATGAACATCCACAATGAACCACACATGGTGCACATTAGTACATTACATTTACACTATGCATTGTGCAGCCTTCCTATGGTGCACTTCCAAAGATGCACCATGCAACTTGGAATGGTGCACTTTTACTTTTCATAGTGCCCTTTGGTATGGTGCATTTCTACTAACAACTAAGAAAGAAGGATTAAAAATAAGGCTTCTTGGTCTCCAAGTTTGAATAAAATAGTAGATGAAATCGGATAGCATAAGCCTAGGTTTCGTCCTCGATGGTTTGGGCCAATTTGTAGGCTCCTAGGCTGGCCTAAGTGAGGCTTTTGAGTTGCCGATTGGTAGTCCGGCTTGAAACAGGCCTTAGTGACGTCTCATAGGACTTATCGAACGTGTGCGCTTCATATAGCGCGAGAAAATATGAACCAAGATCGAAAAGGTGTGAGAGGCCTCGTTCGTTGGCACCGGTATCACCGTAACAACTCCACCCGTGGGAATAGTTCCCAAACTCCTTTCTCCCTACTTCGATCGACCTTGCTGGTTTTCAAATAGGCCATTACGCACCTGGTCAAGAGATGGTGCGGGCAAAGTCTTTCGTTTCGACCGGAGTGCGATATGGTGCAATCCTTCGAAATCGGTGAACACGATTTTGGGCAACTTCCCACGTTTGAATCCAGCTTACGCTCCGAATGATTCCAAACTCTAGAACATGTTTCTTATCAACATTCAACACCTCTACTCCAAAGATAGTGCGAGCAAAGTTTGCCCGTACTCTCGGTCTTGCGAATCTTGATTCTTGGGTGCGACCGTGACGTTGATGATGATGAAGATGCCGGCGTCGATGCCGTGGTGCAAAATCCGTGCCACTCGTTGGATCGCCAATTCTCCAGGGATGAATTTGTCTTCTTTAATCCGAGGTAGGGACGTCCTTGTGTACTTTTAAGAAATCTTCTCTACAAAATGCTTGAGTTGGATCCTTGATTACAAATCATTGATGGTCTTCTCGTTGAGTGCCTTCGAGGGGCCTCGGGTGTCTAGGACTTTGAAACATTGTTTAGAACCGCGGACATAACCTCATCAACTTCCACCATGAACCATATACTTTCTTGCGATGAACATCCACAATGAACCACACATGGTGCACATTAGTACATTACATTTACACTATGCATTGTGTACCTTCCTATGGTGCACTTCCAAAGCATGCACCATGCAACTTGGAATGGTGCACTTTTACTTTTCATAGTGCCCTTTGGTATGGTGCATTTCTACTAACAACTAAGAAAGAAGGATTAAAAATAAGGCTTCTTGGTCTCCAAGTTTGAATAAAATAGTAGATGAAATCGGATAGCATAAGCCTAGGTTTCGTCCTTGATGGTTTGGGCCAATTTGTAGGCTCCTAGGCTGGCCTAAGTGAGGCTTTTGAGTTGCCGATTGGTAGTCCGGCTTGAAACAGCCTTAGTGACGTCTCATAGGACTTATCGAACGTGTGCGCTTCATATAGCGCGAGAAAATATGAACCAGGATCGAAAAGGTGTGAGAGGCCTCGTTCGTTGGCACCGGTATCACCGTAACAACTCCACCCGTGGGAATAGTTCCCAAACTCCTTTCTCCCTACTTCGATCGACCATGCTGGTTTTCAAATAGGCCATTACGCACCCGGTCAAGAGATGGTGCGGGCAAAGTCTTTCGTTTCGACCGGAGTGCGATATGGTGCAATCCTTCGAAATCGGTGAACACGATTTTGGGCAACTTCCCACGTTTGAATCCAAGCTTACGCTCCGAATGATTCCAAACTCTAGGACATGTTTCTTATCAACATTCAACACCTCTACTCCAAAGATAGTGCGAGCAAAGTTTGCTGGAACTCTCGGTCTTGCGAATCTTGATTCTTGGGTGCGACCGTGACGTTGATGATGATGAAGATGCCGGCGTCGATGCCGTGGTGCAAAATCCGTGCCACTCGTTGGATCGCCAATTCTCCAAGGATGAATTTGTCTTCTTTAATCCGAGGTAGGGACGTCCTTGTGTACTTTTAAGAAATCTTCTCTACAAAATGCTTGAGTTGGATCCTTGATTACAAATCATTGATGGTCTTCTCGTTGAGTGCCTTCGAGGGGCCTCGGTGTCTAGGACTTTGAAACATTGTTTAGGAACCGCGGACATAACCTCATCAACTTCCACCATGAACCATATACTTTCTTGCGATGAACATCCACAATGAACCACACATGGTGCACATTAGTACATTACATTTACACTATGCATTGTGTGCAACCTTCCTATGGTGCACTTCCAAGCATGCACCATGCAACTTGGAATGGTGCACTTTTACTTTTCATAGTGCCCTTTGGTATGGTGCATTTCTACTAACAACTAAGAAAGAAGGATTAAAAATAAGGCTTCTTGGTCTCCAAGTTTGAATAAAATAGTAGATGAAATCGGATAGCATAAGCCTAGGTTTCGTCCTTGATGGTTTGGGCCAATTTGTAGGCTCCTAGGCTGGCCTAAGTGAGGCTTTTGAGTTGCCGATTGGTAGTCCGGCTTGAAACAGCCTTAGTGACGTCTCATAGGACTTATCGAACGTGTGCGCTTCATATAGCGCGAGAAAATATGAACCAAGATCGAAAAGGTGTGAGAGGCCTCGTTCGTTGGCACCGGTATCACCGTAACAACTCCACCTCGTGGGAATAGTTCCCAAACTCCTTTCTCCCTACTTCGATCGACCATGCTGGTTTTCAAATAGGCCATTACGCACCTGGTCAAGAGATGGTGCGGGCAAAGTCTTTCGTTTCGACCGAGTGCGATATGGTGCAATCCTTCGAAATCGGTGAACACGATTTTGGGCAACTTCCCACGTTTGAATCCAAGCTTACGCTCCGAATGATTCCAAACTCTAGGACATGTTTCTTATCAACATTCAACACCTCTACTCCAAAGATAGTGCGAGCAAAGTTTGCTGGAACTCTCGGTCTTGCGAATCTTGATTCTTGGGTGCGACCGTGACGTTGATGATGATGAAGATGCCGGCGTCGATGCCGTGGTGCAAAATCCGTGCCACTCGTTGGATCGCCAATTCTCCAGGGATGAATTTGTCTTCTTTAATCCGAGGTAGGGACGTCCTTGTGTACTTTTAAGAAATCTTCTCTACAAAATGCTTCGAGTTGGATCCTTGATTACAAATCATTGATGGTCTTCTCGTTGAGTGCCTTCGAGGGGCCTCGGTGTCTAGGACTTTGAAACATTGTTTAGAACTGCGGACATAACCTCATCAACTTCCACCATGAACCATATACTTTCTTGCGATGAACATCCACAATGAACCACACATGGTGCACATTAGTACATTACATTTACACTATGCATTGTGTACCTTCCTATGGTGCACTTCCAAAGATGCACCATGCAACTTGGAATGGTGCACTTTTACTTTTCATAGTGCCCTTTGGTATGGTGCATTTCTACTAACAACTAAGAAAGAAGGATTAAAAATAAGGCTTCTTGGTCTCCAAGTTTGAATAAAATAGTAGATGAAATCGGATAGCATAAGCCTAGGTTTCGTCCTCGATGGTTTGGGCCAATTTGTAGGCTCCTAGGCTGGCCTAAGTGAGGCTTTTGAGTTGCCGATTGGTAGTCCGGCTTGAAACAGCCTTAGTGACGTCTCATAGGACTTACCGAACGTGTGCGCTTCATATAGCGCGAGAAAATATGAACCAGGATCGAAAAGGTGTGAGAGGCCTCGTTCGTTGGCACCGGTATCACCGTAACAACTCCACCTCGTGGGAATAGTTCCCAAACTCCTTTCTCCCTACTTCGATCGACCATGCTGGTTTTCAAATAGGCCATTACGCACCTGGTCAAGAGATGGTGCGGGCAAAGTCTTTCGTTTCGACCGGAGTGCGATATGGTGCAATCCTTCGAAATCGGTGAACACGATTTTGGGCAACTTCCCACGTTTGAATCCAGTTACGCTCCGAATGATTCCAAACTCTAGGACATGTTTCTTATCAACATTCAACACCTCTACTCCAAAGATAGTGCGAGCAAAGTTTGCCCGAACTCTCGGTCTTGCGAATCTTGATTCTTGGGTGCGACCGTGACGTTGATGATGATGAAGATGCCGGCGTCGATGCCGTGGTGCAAAATCCGTGCCACTCGTTGGATCGCCAATTCTCCGTGGATGAATTTGTCTTCTTTAATCCGAGGTAGGGACGTCCTTGTGTACTTTTAAGAAATCTTCTCTACAAAATGCTTGAGTTGGATCCTTGATTACAAATCATTGATGGTCTTCTCGTTGAGTGCCTTCGAGGGGCCTCGGTGTCTAGGACTTTGAAACATTGTTTAGGAACCGCGGACATAACCTCATCAACTTCCACCATGAACCATATACTTTCTTGCGATGAACATCCACAATGAACCACACATGGTGCACATTAGTACATTACATTTACACTATGCATTGTGTAGCCTTCCTATGGTGCACTTCCAAAGATGCACCATGCAACTTGGAATGGTGCACTTTTACTTTTCATAGTGCCCTTTGGTATGGTGCATTTCTACTAACAACTAAGAAAGAAGGATTAAAAATAAGGCTTCTTGGTCTCCAAGTTTGAATAAAATAGTAGATGAAATCGGATAGCATAAGCCTAGCTTTCGTCCTTGATGGTTTGGGCCAATTTGTAGGCTCCTAGGCTTGCCTAAGTGAGGCTTTTGAGTTGCCGATTGGTAGTCTGGCTTGAAACAGCCTTAGTGACGTCTCATAGGACTTATCGAACGTGTGCGCTTCATATAGCGCGAGAAAATATGAACCAAGATCGAAAAGGTGTGAGAGGCCTCGTTCGTTGGCACCGGTATCACCGTAACAACTCCACCCGTGGGAATAGTTCCCAAACTCCTTTCTCCCTACTTCGATCGACCATGCTGGTTTTCAAATAGGCCATTACGCACCCGGTCAAGAGATGGTGCGGGCAAAGTCTTTCGTTTCGACCGGAGTGCGATATGGTGCAATCCTTCGAAATCGGTGAACACGATTTTGGGCAACTTCCCACGTTTGAATCCAGCTTACGCTCCGAATGATTCCAAACTCTAGGACATGTTTCTTATCAACATTCAACACCTCTACTCCAAAGATAGTGCGAGCAAAGTTTGCTGGAACTCTCGGTCTTGCGAATCTTGATTCTTGGGTGCGACCGTGACGTTGATGATGATGAAGATGCCGGCGTCGATGCCGTGGTGCAAAATCCGTGCCACTCGTTGGATCGCCAATTCTCCGTGGATGAATTTGTCTTCTTTAATCCGAGGTAGGGACGTCCTTGTGTACTTTTAAGAAATCTTCTCTACAAAATGCTTGAGTTGGATCCTTGATTACAAATCATTGATGGTCTTCTCGTTGAGTGCCTTCGAGGGGCCTCGGTGTCTAGGACTTTGAAACATTGTTTAGAACCGCGGACATAACCTCATCAACTTCCACCATGAACCATATACTTTCTTGCGATGAACATCCACAATGAACCACACATGGTGCACATTAGTACATTACATTTACACTATGCATTGTGCACCTTCCTATGGTGCACTTCCAAAGATGCACCATGCAACTTGGAATGGTGCACTTTTACTTTTCATAGTGCCCTTTGGTATGGTGCATTTCTACTAACAACTAAGAAAGAAGGATTAAAAATAAGGCTTCTTGGTCTCCAAGTTTGAATAAAATAGTAGATGAAATCGGATAGCATAAGCCTAGGTTTCGTCCTCGATGGTTTGGGCCAATTTGTAGGCTCCTAGGCTGGCCTAAGTGAGGCTTTTGAGTTGCCGATTGGTAGTCCGGCTTGAAACAGCCTTAGTGACGTCTCATAGGACTTATCGAACGTGTGCGCTTCATATAGCGCGAGAAAATATGAACCAAGATCGAAAAGGTGTGAGAGGCCTCGTTCGTTGGCACCGGTATCACCGTAACAACTCCACCCGTGGGAATAGTTCCCAAACTCCTTTCTCCCTACTTCGATCGACCATGCTGGTTTTCAAATAGGCCATTACGCACCTGGTCAAGAGATGGTGCGGGCAAAGTCTTTCGTTTCGACCGGAGTGCGATATGGTGCAATCCTTCGAAATCGGTGAACACGATTTTGGGCAACTTCCCACGTTTGAATCCAGCTTACGCTCCGAATGATTCCAAACTCTAGAACATGTTTCTTATCAACATTCAACACCTCTACTCCAAAGATAGTGCGAGCAAAGTTTGCCCGTACTCTCGTTCTTGCGAATCTTGATTCTTGGGTGCGACCGTGACGTTGATGATGATGAAGATGCCGGCGTCGATGCCGTGGTGCAAAATCCGTGCCACTCGTTGGATCGCCAATTCTCCAGTGGATGAATTTGTCTTCTTTAATCCGAGGTAGGGACGTCCTTGTGTACTTTTAAGAAATCTTCTCTACAAAATGCTTGAGTTGGATCCTTGATTACAAATCATTGATGGTCTTCTCGTTGAGTGCCTTCGAGGGGCCTCGGTGTCTAGGACTTTGAAACATTGTTTAGAACCGCGGACATAACCTCATCAACTTCCACCATGAACCATATACTTTCTTGCGATGAACATCCACAATGAACCACACATGGTGCACATTAGTACATTACATTTACACTATGCATTGTGTACCTTCCTATGGTGCACTTCCAAAGCATGCACCATGCAACTTGGAATGGTGCACTTTTACTTTTCATAGTGCCCTTTGGTATGGTGCATTTCTACTAACAACTAAGAAAGAAGGATTAAAAATAAGGCTTCTTGGTCTCCAAGTTTGAATAAAATAGTAGATGAAATCGGATAGCATAAGCCTAGGTTTCGTCCTTGATGGTTTGGGCCAATTTGTAGGCTCCTAGGCTTGCCTAAATGAGGCTTTTGAGTTGCCGATTGGTAGTCTGGCTTGAAACAGCCTTAGTGACGTCTCATAGGACTTACCGAACGTGTGCGCTTCATATAGCGCGAGAAAATATGAACCAAGATCGAAAAGGTGTGAGAGGCCTCGTTCGTTGGCACCGGTATCACCGTAACAACTCCACCCGTGGGAATAGTTCCCAAACTCCTTTCTCCCTACTTCGATCGACCATGCTGGTTTTCAAATAGGCCATTACGCACCTGGTCAAGAGATGGTGCGGGCAAAGTCTTTCGTTTCGACCGGAGTGCGATATGGTGCAATCCTTCGAAATCGGTGAACACGATTTTGGGCAACTTCCCACGTTTGAATCCAGCTTACGCTCCGAATGATTCCAAACTCTAGGACATGTTTCTTATCAACATTCAACACCTCTACTCCAAAGATAGTGCGAGCAAAGTTTGCTGGAACTCTCGGTCTTGCGAATCTTGATTCTTGGGTGCGACCGTGACGTTGATGATGATGAAGATGCCGGCGTCGATGCCGTGGTGCAAAATCCGTGCCACTCGTTGGATCGCCAATTCTCCAAGGATGAATTTGTCTTCTTTAATCCGAGGTAGGGACGTCCTTGTGTACTTTTAAGAAATCTTCTCTACAAAATGCTTGAGTTGGATCCTTGATTACAAATCATTGATGGTCTTCTCGTTGAGTGCCTTCGAGGGGCCTCGGTGTCTAGGACTTTGAAACATTGTTTAGAACCGCGGACATAACCTCATCAACTTCCACCATGAACCATATACTTTCTTGCGATGAACATCCACAATGAACCACACATGGTGCACATTAGTACATTACATTTACACTATGCATTGTGTAGCCTTCCTATGGTGCACTTCCAAGATGCACCATGCAACTTGGAATGGTGCACTTTTACTTTTCATAGTGCCCTTTGGTATGGTGCATTTCTACTAACAACTAAGAAAGAAGGATTAAAAATAAGGCTTCTTGGTCTCCAAGTTTGAATAAAATAGTAGATGAAATCGGATAGCATAAGCCTAGGTTTCGTCCTTGATGGTTTGGGCCAATTTGTAGGCTCCTAGGCTTGCCTAAATGAGGCTTTTGAGTTGCCGATTGGTAGTCCGGCTTGAAACAGCCTTAGTGACGTCTCATAGGACTTATCGAACGTGTGCGCTTCATATAGCGCGAGAAAATATGAACCAAGATCGAAAAGGTGTGAGAGGCCTCGTTCGTTGGCACCGGTATCACCGTAACAACTCCACCCGTGGGAATAGTTCCCAAACTCCTTTCTCCCTACTTCGATCGACCATGCTGGTTTTCAAATAGGCCATTACGCACCTGGTCAAGAGATGGTGCGGGCAAAGTCTTTCGTTTCGACCGGAGTGCGATATGGTGCAATCCTTCGAAATCGGTGAACACGATTTTGGGCAACTTCCCACGTTTGAATCCAGCTTACGCTCCGAATGATTCCAAACTCTAGGACATGTTTCTTATCAACATTCAACACCTCTACTCCAAAGATAGTGCGAGCAAAGTTTGCCCGGAACTCTCGGTCTTGCGAATCTTGATTCTTGGGTGCGACCGTGATGTTGATGATGATGAAGATGCTGGCGTCGATGCCGTGGTGCAAAATCCGTGCCACTCGTTGGATCGCTAATTCTTCAAGGATGAATTTGTCTTCTTTAATCCGAGGTAGGGACGTCCTTGTGTACTTTTAAGAAATCTTCTCTACAAAATGCTTGAGTTGGATCCTTGATTACAAATCATTGATGGTCTTCTCGTTGAGTGCCTTCGAGGGGCCTCGGTGTCTAGGACTTTGAAACATTGTTTAGGAACCGCGGACATAACCTCATCAACTTCCACCATGAACCATATACTTTCTTGCGATGAACATCCACAATGAACCACACATGGTGCACATTAGTACATTACATTTACACTATGCATTGTGCAGCCTTCCTATGGTGCACTTCCAAAGATGCACCATGCAACTTGGAATGGTGCACTTTTACTTTTCATAGTGCCCTTTGGTATGGTGCATTTCTACTAACAACTAAGAAAGAAGGATTAAAAATAAGGCTTCTTGGTCTCCAAGTTTGAATAAAATAGTAGATGAAATCGGATAGCATAAGCCTAGGTTTCGTCCTTGATGGTTTGGGCCAATTTGTAGGCTCCTAGGCTTGCCTAAATGAGGCTTTTGAGTTGCCGATTGGTAGTCTGGCTTGAAACAGCCTTAGTGACGTCTCATAGGACTTATCGAACGTGTGCGCTTCATATAGCGCGAGAAAATATGAACCAAGATCGAAAAGGTGTGAGAGGCCTCGTTCGTTGGCACCGGTATCACCGTAACAACTCCACCCGTGGGAATAGTTCCCAAACTCCTTTCTCCCTACTTCGATCGACCATGCTGGTTTTCAAATAGGCCATTACGCACCTGGTCAAGAGATGGTGCGGGCAAAGTCTTTCGTTTCGACCGGAGTGCGATATGGTGCAATCCTTCGAAATCGGTGAACACGATTTTGGGCAACTTCCCACGTTTGAATCCAGTTTACGCTCCGAATGATTCCAAACTCTAGGACATGTTTCTTATCAACATTCAACACCTCTACTCCAAAGATAGTGCGAGCAAAGTTTGCCCGAACTCTCGGTCTTGCGAATCTTGATTCTTGGGTGCGACCGTGACGTTGATGATGATGAAGATGCCGGCGTCGATGCCGTGGTGCAAAATCCGTGCCACTCGTTGGATCGCCAATTCTTCAAGGATGAATTTGTCTTCTTTAATCCGAGGTAGGGACGTCCTTGTGTACTTTTAAGAAATCTTCTCTACAAAATGCTTGAGTTGGATCCTTGATTACAAATCATTGATGGTCTTCTCGTTGAGTGCCTTCGAGGGGCCTCGGTGTCTAGGACTTTGAAACATTGTTTAGAACCGCGGACATAACCTCATCAACTTCCACCATGAACCATATACTTTCTTGCGATGAACATCCACAATGAACCACACATGGTGCACATTAGTACATTACATTTACACTATGCATTGTGCACCTTCCTATGGTGCACTTCCAAAGATGCACCATGCAACTTGGAATGGTGCACTTTTACTTTTCATAGTGCCCTTTGGTATGGTGCATTTCTACTAACAACTAAGAAAGAAGGATTAAAAATAAGGCTTCTTGGTCTCCAAGTTTGAATAAAATAGTAGATGAAATCGGATAGCATAAGCCTAGGTTTCGTCCTTGATGGTTTGGGCCAATTTGTAGGCTCCTAGGCTGGCCTAAGTGAGGCTTTTGAGTTGCCGATTGGTAGTCCGGCTTGAAACAGGCCTTAGTGACGTCTCATAGGACTTATCGAACGTGTGCGCTTCATATAGCGCGAGAAAATATGAACCAAGATCGAAAAGGTGTGAGAGGCCTCGTTCGTTGGCACCGGTATCACCGTAACAACTCCACCCGTGGGAATAGTTCCCAAACTCCTTTCTCCCTACTTCGATCGACCATGCTGGTTTTCAAATAGGCCATTACGCACCTGGTCAAGAGATGGTGCGGGCAAAGTCTTTCGTTTCGACCGGAGTGCGATATGGTGCAATCCTTCGAAATCGGTGAACACGATTTTGGGCAACTTCCCACGTTTGAATCCAGCTTACGCTCCGAATGATTCCAAACTCTAGGACATGTTTCTTATCAACATTCAACACCTCTACTCCAAAGATAGTGCGAGCAAAGTTTGCCCGAACTCTCGGTCTTGCGAATCTTGATTCTTGGGTGCGACCGTGACGTTGATGATGATGAAGATGCCGGCGTCGATGCCGTGGTGCAAAATCCGTGCCACTCGTTGGATCGCCAATTCTCCGTGGATGAATTTGTCTTCTTTAATCCGAGGTAGGGACGTCCTTGTGTACTTTTAAGAAATCTTCTCTACAAAATGCTTGAGTTGGATCCTTGATTACAAATCATTGATGGTCTTCTCGTTGAGTGCCTTCGAGGGGCCTCGGGTGTCTAGGACTTTGAAACATTGTTTAGGAACCGCGGACATAACCTCATCAACTTCCACCATGAACCATATACTTTCTTGCGATGAACATCCACAATGAACCACACATGGTGCACATTAGTACATTACATTTACACTATGCATTGTGTGCCTTCCTATGGTGCACTTCCAGCATGCACCATGCAACTTGGAATGGTGCACTTTTACTTTTCATAGTGCCCTTTGGTATGGTGCATTTCTACTAACAACTAAGAAAGAAGGATTAAAAATAAGGCTTCTTGGTCTCCAAGTTTGAATAAAATAGTAGATGAAATCGGATAGCATAACCCTAGGTTTCGTCCTTGATGGTTTGGGCCAATTTGTAGGCTCCTAGGCTGGCCTAAGTGAGGCTTTTGAGTTGCCGATTGGTAGTCTGGCTTGAAACAGCCTTAGTGACGTCTCATAGGACTTATCGAACGTGTGCGCTTCATATAGCGCGAGAAAATATGAACCAAGATCGAAAAGGTGTGAGAGGCCTCGTTCGTTGGCACCGGTATCACCGTAACAACTCCACCCGTGGGAATAGTTCCCAAACTCCTTTCTCCCTACTTCGATCGACCATGCTGGTTTTCAAATAGGCCATTACGCACCTGGTCAAGAGATGGTGCGGGCAAAGTCTTTCGTTTCGACCGGAGTGCGATATGGTGCAATCCTTCGAAATCGGTGAACACGATTTTGGGCAACTTCCCACGTTTGAATCCAAGCTTACGCTCCGAATGATTCCAAACTCTAGGACATGTTTCTTATCAACATTCAACACCTCTACTCCAAAGATAGTGCGAGCAAAGTTTGCCGGAACTCTCGGTCTTGTGAATCTTGATTCTTGGGTGCGACCGTGACGTTGATGATGATGAAGATGCCGGCGTCGATGCCGTGGTGCAAAATCCGTGCCACTCGTTGGATCGGCAATTCTCCAAGGATGAATTTGTCTTCTTTAATCCGAGGTAGGGACGTCCTTGTGTACTTTTAAGAAATCTTCTCTACAAAATGCTTGAGTTGGATCCTTGATTACAAATCATTGATGGTCTTCTCGTTGAGTGCCTTCGAGGGGCCTCGGGTGTCTAGGACTTTGAAACATTGTTTAGAACCGCGGACATAACCTCATCAACTTCCACCATGAACCATATACTTTCTTGCGATGAACATCCACAATGAACCACACATGGTGCACATTAGTACATTATATTTACACTATGCATTGTGCGCCTTCCTATGGTGCACTTCCAAGCATGCACCATGCAACTTGGAATGGTGCACTTTTACTTTTCATAGTGCCCTTTGGTATGGTGCATTTCTACCAACAACCTAGAAAGAAGGATTCAAATTAAGGCTTCTTGGTCTCCAAGTTTGAATAAAATAGTAGATGAAATCGGATAGCATAACCCTAGGTTTCGTCCTTGATGGTTTGGGCCAATTTGTAGGCTCCTAGGCTGGCCTAAGTGAGGCTTTTGAGTTGCCGATTGGTAGTCTGGCTTGAAACAGCCTTAGTGACGTCTCATAGGACTTATCGAACGTGTGCGCTTCATATAGCGCGAGAAAATATGAACCAGATCGAAAAGGTGTGAGAGGCCTCGTTCGTTGGCACCGGTATCACCGTAACAACTCCACCCGTGGGAATAGTTCCCAAACTCCTTTCTCCCTACTTCGATCGACCATGCTGGTTTTCAAATAGGCCATTACGCACCTGGTCAAGAGATGGTGCGGGCAAAGTCTTTCGTTTCGACCGGAGTGCGATATGGTGCAATCCTTCGAAATCGGTGAACACGATTTTGGGCAACTTCCCACGTTTGAATCCAGTTACGCTCCGAATGATTCCAAACTCTAGGACATGTTTCTTATCAACATTCAACACCTCTACTCCAAAGATAGTGCGAGCAAAGTTTGCCCGTACTCTCGGTCTTGCGAATCTTGATTCTTGGGTGCGACCGTGACGTTGATGATGATGAAGATGCCGGCGTCGATGCCGTGGTGCAAAATCCGTGCCACTCGTTGGATCGGCAATTCTCCAAGGATGAATTTGTCTTCTTTAATCCGAGGTAGGGACGTCCTTGTGTACTTTTAAGAAATCTTCTCTACAAAATGCTTGAGTTGGATCCTTGATTACAAATCATTGATGGTCTTCTCGTTGAGTGCCTTCGAGGGGCCTCGGGTGTCTAGGACTTTGAAACATTGTTTAGAACCGCGGACATAACCTCATCAACTTCCACCATGAACCATATACTTTCTTGCGATGAACATCCACAATGAACCACACATGGTGCACATTAGTACATTATATTTACACTATGCATTGTGCAGCTTCCTATGGTGCACTTCCAGCATGCACCATGCAACTTGGAATGGTGCACTTTTACTTTTCATAGTGCCCTTTGGTATGGTGCATTTCTACTAACAACTAAGAAAGAAGGATTAAAAATAAGGCTTCTTGGTCTCCAAGTTTGAATAAAATAGTAGATGAAATCGGATAGCATAAGCCTAGGTTTCGTCCTTGATGGTTTGGGCCAATTTGTAGGCTCCTAGGCTGGCCTAAGTGAGGCTTTTGAGTTGCCGATTGGTAGTCCGGCTTGAAACAGCCTTAGTGACGTCTCATAGGACTTATCGAACGTGTGCGCTTCATATAGCGCGAGAAAATATGAACCAAGATCGAAAAGGTGTGAGAGGCCTCGTTCGTTGGCACCGGTATCACCGTAACAACTCCACCCGTGGGAATAGTTCCCAAACTCCTTTCTCCCTACTTCGATCGACCATGCCGGTTTTCAAATAGGCCATTACGCACCTGGTCAAGAGATGGTGCGGGCAAAGTCTTTCGTTTCGACCGGAGTGCGATATGGTGCAATCCTTCGAAATCGGTGAACACGATTTTGGGCAACTTCCCACGTTTGAATCCAGCTTACGCTCCGAATGATTCCAAACTCTAGGACATGTTTCTTATCAACATTCAACACCTCTACTCCAAAGATAGTGCGAGCAAAGTTTGCCGGTACTCTCGGTCTTGCGAATCTTGATTCTTGGGTGCGACCGTGACGTTGATGATGATGAAGATGCCGGCGTCGATGCCGTGGTGCAAAATCCGTGCCACTCGTTGGATCGCCAATTCTCCAAGGATGAATTTGTCTTCTTTAATCCGAGGTAGGGACGTCCTTGTGTACTTTTAAGAAATCTTCTCTACAAAATGCTTGAGTTGGATCCTTGATTACAAATCATTGATGGTCTTCTCGTTGAGTGCCTTCGAGGGGCCTCGGGTGTCTAGGACTTTGAAACATTGTTTAGAACCGCGGACATAACCTCATCAACTTCCACCATGAACCATATACTTTCTTGCGATGAACATCCACAATGAACCACACATGGTGCACATTAGTACATTACATTTACACTATGCATTGTGCGCCTTCCTATGGTGCACTTCCAAAGATGCACCATGCAACTTGGAATGGTGCACTTTTACTTTTCATAGTGCCCTTTGGTATGGTGCATTTCTACTAACAACTAAGAAAGAAGGATTAAAAATAAGGCTTCTTGGTCTCCAAGTTTGAATAAAATAGTAGATGAAATCGGATAGCATAAGCCTAGGTTTCGTCCTTGATGGTTTGGGCCAATTTGTAGGCTCCTAGGCTGGCCTAAGTGAGGCTTTTGAGTTGCCGATTGGTAGTCCGGCTTGAAACAGCCTTAGTGACGTCTCATAGGACTTATCGAACGTGTGCGCTTCATATAGCGCGAGAAAATATGAACCAGATCGAAAAGGTGTGAGAGGCCTCGTTCGTTGGCACCGGTATCACCGTAACAACTCCACCCGTGGGAATAGTTCCCAAACTCCTTTCTCCCTACTTCGATCGACCTTGCTGGTTTTCAAATAGGCCATTACGCACCTGGTCAAGAGATGGTGCGGGCAAAGTCTTTCGTTTCGACCGGAGTGCGATATGGTGCAATCCTTCGAAATCGGTGAACACGATTTTGGGCAACTTCCCACGTTTGAATCCAGCTTACGCTCCGAATGATTCCAAACTCTAGAACATGTTTCTTATCAACATTCAACACCTCTACTCCAAAGATAGTGCGAGCAAAGTTTGCCCGTACTCTCGTTCTTGCGAATCTTGATTCTTGGGTGCGACCGTGACGTTGATGATGATGAAGATGCCGGCGTCGATGCCGTGGTGCAAAATCCGTGCCACTCGTTGGATCGCCAATTCTTCAAGGATGAATTTGTCTTCTTTAATCCGAGGTAGGGACGTCCTTGTGTACTTTTAAGAAATCTTCTCTACAAAATGCTTGAGTTGGATCCTTGATTACAAATCATTGATGGTCTTCTCGTTGAGTGCCTTCGAGGGGCCTCGGTGTCTAGGACTTTGAAACATTGTTTAGAACCGCGGACATAACCTCATCAACTTCCACCATGAACCATATACTTTCTTGCGATGAACATCCACAATGAACCACACATGGTGCACATTAGTACATTACATTTACACTATGCATTGTGCAGCCTTCCTATGGTGCACTTCCAAAGATGCACCATGCAACTTGGAATGGTGCACTTTTACTTTTCATAGTGCCCTTTGGTATGGTGCATTTCTACTAACAACTAAGAAAGAAGGATTAAAAATAAGGCTTCTTGGTCTCCAAGTTTGAATAAAATAGTAGATGAAATCGGATAGCATAAGCCTAGGTTTCGTCCTTGATGGTTTGGGCCAATTTGTAGGCTCCTAGGCTGGCCTAAGTGAGGCTTTTGAGTTGCCGATTGGTAGTCCGGCTTGAAACAGGCCTTAGTGACGTCTCATAGGACTTATCGAACGTGTGCGCTTCATATAGCGCGAGAAAATATGAACCAGGATCGAAAAGGTGTGAGAGGCCTCGTTCGTTGGCACCGGTATCACCGTAACAACTCCACCCGTGGGAATAGTTCCCAAACTCCTTTCTCCCTACTTCGATCGACCTTGCTGGTTTTCAAATAGGCCATTACGCACCTGGTCAAGAGATGGTGCGGGCAAAGTCTTTCGTTTCGACCGGAGTGCGATATGGTGCAATCCTTCGAAATCGGTGAACACGATTTTGGGCAACTTCCCACGTTTGAATCCAAGCTTACGCTCCGAATGATTCCAAACTCTAGAACATGTTTCTTATCAACATTCAACACCTCTACTCCAAAGATAGTGCGAGCAAAGTTTGCCCGTACTCTCGTTCTTGCGAATCTTGATTCTTGGGTGCGACCGTGACGTTGATGATGATGAAGATGCCGGCGTCGATGCCGTGGTGCAAAATCCGTGCCACTCGTTGGATCGCCAATTCTCCGTGGATGAATTTGTCTTCTTTAATCCGAGGTAGGGACGTCCTTGTGTACTTTTAAGAAATCTTCTCTACAAAATGCTTGAGTTGGATCCTTGATTACAAATCATTGATGGTCTTCTCGTTGAGTGCCTTCGAGGGGCCTCGGTGTGTCTAGGACTTTGAAACATTGTTTAGGAACTGCGGACATAACCTCATCAACTTCCACCATGAACCATATACTTTCTTGCGATGAACATCCACAATGAACCACACATGGTGCACATTAGTACATTACATTTACACTATGCATTGTGCAGCTTCCTATGGTGCACTTCCAAAGATGCACCATGCAACTTGGAATGGTGCACTTTTACTTTTCATAGTGCCCTTTGGTATGGTGCATTTCTACTAACAACTAAGAAAGAAGGATTAAAAATAAGGCTTCTTGGTCTCCAAGTTTGAATAAAATAGTAGATGAAATCGGATAGCATAAGCCTAGGTTTCGTCCTTGATGGTTTGGGCCAATTTGTAGGCTCCTAGGCTGGCCTAAGTGAGGCTTTTGAGTTGCCGATTGGTAGTCCGGCTTGAAACAGGCCTTAGTGACGTCTCATAGGACTTACCGAACGTGTGCGCTTCATATAGCGCGAGAAAATATGAACCAGGATCGAAAAGGTGTGAGAGGCCTCGTTCGTTGGCACCGGTATCACCGTAACAACTCCACCCGTGGGAATAGTTCCCAAACTCCTTTCTCCCTACTTCGATCGACCTTGCTGGTTTTCAAATAGGCCATTACGCACCTGGTCAAGAGATGGTGCGGGCAAAGTCTTTCGTTTCGACCGGAGTGCGATATGGTGCAATCCTTCGAAATCGGTGAACACGATTTTGGGCAACTTCCCACGTTTGAATCCAAGCTTACGCTCCGAATGATTCCAAACTCTAGAACATGTTTCTTATCAACATTCAACACCTCTACTCCAAAGATAGTGCGAGCAAAGTTTGCCCGTACTCTCGTTCTTGCGAATCTTGATTCTTGGGTGCGACCGTGACGTTGATGATGATGAAGATGCCGGCGTCGATGCCGTGGTGCAAAATCCGTGCCACTCGTTGGATCGCCAATTCTCCAGGGATGAATTTGTCTTCTTTAATCCGAGGTAGGGACGTCCTTGTGTACTTTTAAGAAATCTTCTCTACAAAATGCTTGAGTTGGATCCTTGATTACAAATCATTGATGGTCTTCTCGTTGAGTGCCTTCGAGGGGCCTCGGGTGTCTAGGACTTTGAAACATTGTTTAGAACCGCGGAC
This sequence comes from Linum usitatissimum, assembly GCA_030674075.2. NCBI lineage: Eukaryota > Viridiplantae > Streptophyta > Magnoliopsida > Malpighiales > Linaceae > Linum > Linum usitatissimum. Next base: position 44,629 of record JAUJYP020001436.1, read on the forward strand.
ATAACCTCATCAACTTCCACCATGAACCATATACTTTCTTGCGATGAACATCCACAATGAACCACACATGGTGCACATTAGTACATTACATTTACACTATGCATTGTGCACCTTCCTATGGTGCACTTCCAAAGATGCACCATGCAACTTGGAATGGTGCACTTTTACTTTTCATAGTGCCCTTTGGTATGGTGCATTTCTACTAACAACTAAGAAAGAAGGATTAAAAATAAGGCTTCTTGGTCTCCAAGTTTGAATAAAATAGTAGATGAAATCGGATAGCATAAGCCTAGGTTTCGTCCTTGATGGTTTGGGCCAATTTGTAGGCTCCTAGGCTGGCCTAAGTGAGGCTTTTGAGTTGCCGATTGGTAGTCCGGCTTGAAACAGCCTTAGTGACGTCTCATAGGACTTATCGAACGTGTGCGCTTCATATAGCGCGAGAAAATATGAACCAGGATCGAAAAGGTGTGAGAGGCCTCGTTCGTTGGCACCGGTATCACCGTAACAACTCCACCCGTGGGAATAGTTCCCAAACTCCTTTCTCCCTACTTCGATCGACCTTGCTGGTTTTCAAATAGGCCATTACGCACCCGGTCAAGAGATGGTGCGGGCAAAGTCTTTCGTTTCGACCGGAGTGCGATATGGTGCAATCCTTCGAAATCGGTGAACACGATTTTGGGCAACTTCCCACGTTTGAATCCAGCTTACGCTCCGAATGATTCCAAACTCTAGAACATGTTTCTTATCAACATTCAACACCTCTACTCCAAAGATAGTGCGAGCAAAGTTTGCCCGTACTCTCGTTCTTGCGAATCTTGATTCTTGGGTGCGACCGTGACGTTGATGATGATGAAGATGCCGGCGTCGATGCCGTGGTGCAAAATCCGTGCCACTCGTTGGATCGCCAATTCTCCAGTGGATGAATTTGTCTTCTTTAATCCGAGGTAGGGACGTCCTTGTGTACTTTTAAGAAATCTTCTCTACAAAATGCTTGAGTTGGATCCTTGATTACAAATCATTGATGGTCTTCTCGTTGAGTGCCTTCGAGGGTCCTCGGGTGTCTAGGACTTTGAAACATTGTTTAGAACCGCGGACATAACCTCATCAACTTCCACCATGAACAATATACTTTCTTGCGATGAACATCCACAATGAACCACACATGGTTCACATTAGTTCATTACATTTACACTATGCATTGTGCAAGCCTTCCTATGGTGCACTTCCAAAGATGCACCATGCAACTTGGAATGGTGCACTTTTACTTTTCATAGTGCCCTTTGGTATGGTGCATTTCTACTAACAACTAAGAAAGAAGGATTAAAAATAAGGCTTCTTGGTCTCCAAGTTTGAATAAAATAGTAGATGAAATCGGATAGCATAAGCCTAGGTTTCGTCCTTGATGGTTTGGGCCAATTTGTAGGCTCCTAGGCTGGCCTAAGTGAGGCTTTTGAGTTGCCGATTGGTAGTCCGGCTTGAAACAGCCTTAGTGACGTCTCATAGGACTTATCGAACGTGTGCGCTTCATATAGCGCGAGAAAATATGAACCAGGATCGAAAAGGTGTGAGAGGCCTCGTTCGTTGGCACCGGTATCACCGTAACAACTCCACCTCGTGGGAATAGTTCCCAAACTCCTTTCTCCCTACTTCGATCGACCTTGCTGGTTTTCAAATAGGCCATTACGCACCTGGTCAAGAGATGGTGCGGGCAAAGTCTTTCGTTTCGACCGGAGTGCGATATGGTCCAATCCTTCGAAATCGGTGAACACGATTTTGGGCAACTTCCCACGTTTGAATCCAGCTTACGCTCCGAATGATTCCAAACTCTAGAACATGTTTCTTATCAACATTCAACACCTCTACTCCAAAGATAGTGCGAGCAAAGTTTGCCCGTACTCTCGTTCTTGCGAATCTTGATTCTTGGGTGCGACCGTGACGTTGATGATGATGAAGATGCCGGCGTCGATGCCGTGGTGCAAAATCCGTGCCACTCGTTGGATCGCCAATTCTCCGTGGATGAATTTGTCTTCTTTAATCCGAGGTAGGGACGTCCTTGTGTACTTTTAAGAAATCTTCTCTACAAAATGCTTGAGTTGGATCCTTGATTACAAATCATTGATGGTCTTCTCGTTGAGTGCCTTCGAGGGTCCTCGGGTGTCTAGGACTTTGAAACATTGTTTAGGAACTGCGGACATAACCTCATCAACTTCCACCATGAACAATATACTTTCTTGCGATGAACATCCACAATGAACCACACATGGTTCACATTAGTTCATTACATTTACACTATGCATTGTGCACCTTCCTATGGTGCACTTCCAAAGCATGCACCATGCAACTTGGAATGGTGCACTTTTACTTTTCATAGTGCCCTTTGGTATGGTGCATTTCTACTAACAACTAAGAAAGAAGGATTAAAAATAAGGCTTCTTGGTCTCCAAGTTTGAATAAAATAGTAGATGAAATCGGATAGCATAAGCCTAGCTTTCGTCCTTGATGGTTTGGGCCAATTTGTAGGCTCCTAGGCTTGCCTAAGTGAGGCTTTTGAGTTGCCGATTGGTAGTCTGGCTTGAAACAGCCTTAGTGACGTCTCATAGGACTTATCGAACGTGTGCGCTTCATATAGCGCGAGAAAATATGAACCAAGATCGAAAAGGTGTGAGAGGCCTCGTTCGTTGGCACCGGTATCACCGTAACAACTCCACCCGTGGGAATAGTTCCCAAACTCCTTTCTCCCTACTTCGATCGACCTTGCTGGTTTTCAAATAGGCCATTACGCACCCGGTCAAGAGATGGTGCGGGCAAAGTCTTTCGTTTCGACCGGAGTGCGATATGGTCCAATCCTTCGAAATCGGTGAACACGATTTTGGGCAACTTCCCACGTTTGAATCCAGCTTACGCTCCGAATGATTCCAAACTCTAGAACATGTTTCTTATCAACATTCAACACCTCTACTCCAAAGATAGTGCGAGCAAAGTTTGCCCGTACTCTCGTTCTTGCGAATCTTGATTCTTGGGTGCGACCGTGACGTTGATGATGATGAAGATGCCGGCGTCGATGCCGTGGTGCAAAATCCGTGCCACTCGTTGGATCGCCAATTCTCCAGTGGATGAATTTGTCTTCTTTAATCCGAGGTAGGGACGTCCTTGTGTACTTTTAAGAAATCTTCTCTACAAAATGCTTGAGTTGGATCCTTGATTACAAATCATTGATGGTCTTCTCGTTGAGTGCCTTCGAGGGTCCTCGGGTGTCTAGGACTTTGAAACATTGTTTAGAACCGCGGACATAACCTCATCAACTTCCACCATGAACAATATACTTTCTTGCGATGAACATCCACAATGAACCACACATGGTTCACATTAGTTCATTACATTTACACTATGCATTGTGCAGCTTCCTATGGTGCACTTCCAGCATGCACCATGCAACTTGGAATGGTGCACTTTTACTTTTCATAGTGCCCTTTGGTATGGTGCATTTCTACTAACAACTAAGAAAGAAGGATTAAAAATAAGGCTTCTTGGTCTCCAAGTTTGAATAAAATAGTAGATGAAATCGGATAGCATAAGCCTAGGTTTCGTCCTTGATGGTTTGGGCCAATTTGTAGGCTCCTAGGCTGGCCTAAGTGAGGCTTTTGAGTTGCCGATTGGTAGTCCGGCTTGAAACAGGCCTTAGTGACGTCTCATAGGACTTATCGAACGTGTGCGCTTCATATAGCGCGAGAAAATATGAACCAAGATCGAAAAGGTGTGAGAGGCCTCGTTCGTTGGCACCGGTATCACCGTAACAACTCCACCCGTGGGAATAGTTCCCAAACTCCTTTCTCCCTACTTCGATCGACCATGCTGGTTTTCAAATAGGCCATTACGCACCTGGTCAAGAGATGGTGCGGGCAAAGTCTTTCGTTTCGACCGGAGTGCGATATGGTGCAATCCTTCGAAATCGGTGAACACGATTTTGGGCAACTTCCCACGTTTGAATCCAGTTACGCTCCGAATGATTCCAAACTCTAGGACATGTTTCTTATCAACATTCAACACCTCTACTCCAAAGATAGTGCGAGCAAAGTTTGCCCGGAACTCTCGGTCTTGCGAATCTTGATTCTTGGGTGCGACCGTGACGTTGATGATGATGAAGATGCCGGCGTCGATGCCGTGGTGCAAAATCCGTGCCACTCGTTGGATCGCCAATTCTCCGTGGATGAATTTGTCTTCTTTAATCCGAGGTAGGGACGTCCTTGTGTACTTTTAAGAAATCTTCTCTACAAAATGCTTGAGTTGGATCCTTGATTACAAATCATTGATGGTCTTCTCGTTGAGTGCCTTCGAGGGGCCTCGGTGTCTAGGACTTTGAAACATTGTTTAGAACCGCGGACATAACCTCATCAACTTCCACCATGAACCATATACTTTCTTGCGATGAACATCCACAATGAACCACACATGGTGCACATTAGTACATTACATTTACACTATGCATTGTGCGCCTTCCTATGGTGCACTTCCAAAGATGCACCATGCAACTTGGAATGGTGCACTTTTACTTTTCATAGTGCCCTTTGGTATGGTGCATTTCTACTAACAACTAAGAAAGAAGGATTAAAAATAAGGCTTCTTGGTCTCCAAGTTTGAATAAAATAGTAGATGAAATCGGATAGCATAAGCCTAGCTTTCGTCCTTGATGGTTTGGGCCAATTTGTAGGCTCCTAGGCTTGCCTAAGTGAGGCTTTTGAGTTGCCGATTGGTAGTCTGGCTTGAAACAGGCCTTAGTGACGTCTCATAGGACTTATCGAACGTGTGCGCTTCATATAGCGCGAGAAAATATGAACCAAGATCGAAAAGGTGTGAGAGGCCTCGTTCGTTGGCACCGGTATCACCGTAACAACTCCACCTCGTGGGAATAGTTCCCAAACTCCTTTCTCCCTACTTCGATCGACCATGCTGGTTTTCAAATAGGCCATTACGCACCTGGTCAAGAGATGGTGCGGGCAAAGTCTTTCGTTTCGACCGGAGTGCGATATGGTGCAATCCTTCGAAATCGGTGAACACGATTTTGGGCAACTTCCCACGTTTGAATCCAGCTTACGCTCCGAATGATTCCAAACTCTAGGACATGTTTCTTATCAACATTCAACACCTCTACTCCAAAGATAGTGCGAGCAAAGTTTGTTGGAACTCTCGGTCTTGCGAATCTTGATTCTTGGGTGCGACCGTGACGTTGATGATGATGAAGATGCCGGCGTCGATGCCGTGGTGCAAAATCCGTGCCACTCGTTGGATCGCCAATTCTCCATGGATGAATTTGTCTTCTTTAATCCGAGGTAGGGACGTCCTTGTGTACTTTTAAGAAATCTTCTCTACAAAATGCTTGAGTTGGATCCTTGATTACAAATCATTGATGGTCTTCTCGTTGAGTGCCTTCGAGGGGCCTCGGGTGTCTAGGACTTTGAAACATTGTTTAGAACCGCGGACATAACCTCATCAACTTCCACCATGAACCATATACTTTCTTGCGATGAACATCCACAATGAACCACACATGGTGCACATTAGTACATTACATTTACACTATGCATTGTGCGAGCTTCCTATGGTGCACTTCCAAAGCATGCACCATGCAACTTGGAATGGTGCACTTTTACTTTTCATAGTGCCCTTTGGTATGGTGCATTTCTACTAACAACTAAGAAAGAAGGATTAAAAATAAGGCTTCTTGGTCTCCAAGTTTGAATAAAATAGTAGATGAAATCGGATAGCATAAGCCTAGGTTTCGTCCTTGATGGTTTGGGCCAATTTGTAGGCTCCTAGGCTGGCCTAAGTGAGGCTTTTGAGTTGCCGATTGGTAGTCCGGCTTGAAACAGGCCTTAGTGACGTCTCATAGGACTTATCGAACGTGTGCGCTTCATATAGCGCGAGAAAATATGAACCAAGATCGAAAAGGTGTGAGAGGCCTCGTTCGTTGGCACCGGTATCACCGTAACAACTCCACCCGTGGGAATAGTTCCCAAACTCCTTTCTCCCTACTTCGATCGACCTTGCTGGTTTTCAAATAGGCCATTACGCACCCGGTCAAGAGATGGTGCGGGCAAAGTCTTTCGTTTCGACCGGAGTGCGATATGGTGCAATCCTTCGAAATCGGTGAACACGATTTTGGGCAACTTCCCACGTTTGAATCCAGCTTACGCTCCGAATGATTCCAAACTCTAGAACATGTTTCTTATCAACATTCAACACCTCTACTCCAAAGATAGTGCGAGCAAAGTTTGCCCGTACTCTCGTTCTTGCGAATCTTGATTCTTGGGTGCGACCGTGACGTTGATGATGATGAAGATGCCGGCGTCGATGCCGTGGTGCAAAATCCGTGCCACTCGTTGGATCGCCAATTCTCCGTGGATGAATTTGTCTTCTTTAATCCGAGGTAGGGACGTCCTTGTGTACTTTTAAGAAATCTTCTCTACAAAATGCTTGAGTTGGATCCTTGATTACAAATCATTGATGGTCTTCTCGTTGAGTGCCTTCGAGGGGCCTCGGGTGTCTAGGACTTTGAAACATTGTTTAGGAACCGGCGGACATAACCTCATCAACTTCCACCATGAACCATATACTTTCTTGCGATGAACATCCACAATGAACCACACATGGTGCACATTAGTACATTACATTTACACTATGCATTGTGCGCCTTCCTATGGTGCACTTCAAAGCATGCACCATGCAACTTGGAATGGTGCACTTTTACTTTTCATAGTGCCCTTTGGTATGGTGCATTTCTACCAACAACTAAGAAAGAAGGATTAAAAATAAGGCTTCTTGGTCTCCAAGTTTGAATAAAATAGTAGATGAAATCGGATAGCATAAGCCTAGGTTTCGTCCTTGATGGTTTGGGCCAATTTGTAGGCTCCTAGGCTTGCCTAAGTGACGCTTTTGAGTTGCCGATTGGTAGTCCGGCTTGAAACAGCCTTAGTGACGTCTCATAGGACTTATCGAACGTGTGCGCTTCATATAGCGCGAGAAAATATGAACCAAGATCGAAAAGGTGTGAGAGGCCTCGTTCGTTGGCATCGGTATCACCGTAACAACTCCACCCGTGGGAATAGTTCCCAAACTCCTTTCTCCCTACTTCGATCGACCTTGCTGGTTTTCAAATAGGCCATTACGCACCTGGTCAAGAGATGGTGCGGGCAAAGTCTTTCGTTTCGACCGGAGTGCGATATGGTCCAATCCTTCGAAATCGGTGAACACGATTTTGGGCAACTTCCCACGTTTGAATCCGCTTACGCTCCGAATGATTCCAAACTCTAGAACATGTTTCTTATCAACATTCAACACCTCTACTCCAAAGATAGTGCGAGCAAAGTTTGCCCGTACTCTCGTTCTTGCGAATCTTGATTCTTGGGTGCGACCGTGACGTTGATGATGATGAAGATGCCGGCGTCGATGCCGTGGTGCAAAATCCGTGCCACTCGTTGGATCGCCAATTCTCCGTGGATGAATTTGTCTTCTTTAATCCGAGGTAGGGACGTCCTTGTGTACTTTTACAAAATCTTCTCTACAAAATGCTTGAGTTGGATCATTGATTACAAATCATTGATGGTCTTCTCGTTGAGTGCCTTCGAGGGTCCTCGGGTGTCTAGGACTTTGAAACATTGTTTAGGAACTCGCGGACATAACCTCATCAACTTCCACCATGAACAATATACTTTCTTGCGATGAACATCCACAATGAACCACACATGGTTCACATTAGTTCATTACATTTACACTATGCATTGTGCGGCTTCCTATGGTGCACTTCCAAGCATGCACCATGCAACTTGGAATGGTGCACTTTTACTTTTCATAGTGCCCTTTGGTATGGTGCGGTTCTACTAACAACTAAGAAAGAAGGATTAAAAATAAGGCTTCTTGGTCTCCAAGTTTGAATAAAATAGTAGATGAAATCGGATAGCATAAGCCTAGCTTTCGTCCTTGATGGTTTGGGCCAATTTGTAGGCTCCTAGGCTTGCCTAAGTGAGGCTTTTGAGTTGCCGATTGGTAGTCTGGCTTGAAACAGGCCTTAGTGACGTCTCATAGGACTTTCGAACGTGTGCGCTTCATATAGCGCGAGAAAATATGAACCGAGATCGAAAAGGTGTGAGAGGCCTCGTTCGTTGGCACTGGTATCACCGTAACAACTCCACCTGTGGGAATAATTCCCAAACTCCTTTCTCCCTACTTCGATCGACCTTGCTGGTTTTCAAATAGGCCATTACGCACCTGGTCAAGAGATGGTGCGGGCAAAGTCTTTCGTTTCGACCGGAGTGCGATATGGTCCAATCCTTCGAAATCGGTGAACACGATTTTGGGCAACTTCCCACGTTTGAATCCGGTTACGCTCCGAATGATTCCAAACTCTAGAACATGTTTCTTATCAACATTCAACACCTCTACTCCAAAGATAGTGCGAGAAAAGTTTGCCCGTACTCTCGTTGTTGCGAATCTTGATTCTTGGGTGTGACCGTGACGTTGATGATGATGAAGATGTTGGCGTCGATGCCGTGGTGCAAAATCCGTGCCACTCGTTGGATCGCCAATTCTCCAGGGATGAATTTGTCTTCTTTAATCCGAGGTAGGGACGTCCTTGTGTACTTTTACAAAATCTTCTCTACAAAATGCTTGAGTTGGATCATTGATTACAAATCATTGATGGTCTTCTCGTTGAGTGCCTTCGAGGGTCCTCGGGTGTCTAGGACTTTGAAACATTGTTTAGGAACCGCGGACATAACCTCATCAACTTCCACCATGAACAATATACTTTCTTGCGATGAACATCCACAATGAACCACACATGGTTCACATTAGTTCATTACATTTACACTATGCATTGTGCGGCTTCCTATGGTGCACTTCCGGCATGCACCATGCAACTTGGAATGGTGCACTTTTACTTTTCATAGTGCCCTTTGGTATGGTGCGGTTCTACTAACAACTAAGAAAGAAGGATTAAAAATAAGGCTTCTTGGTCTCCAAGTTTGAATAAAATAGTAGATGAAATCGGATAGCATAAGCCTAGCTTTCGTCCTTGATGGTTTGGGCCAATTTGTAGGCTCCTAGGCTTGCCTAAGTGAGGCTTTTGAGTTGCCGATTGGTAGTCGCTTGAAACGGGCCTTAGTGACGTCTCATAGGACTTGCCGAACGTGTGCGCTTCATATAGCGCGAGAAAATATGAACCAGGATCGAAAAGGTGTGAGAGGCCTCGTTCGTTGGCACCGGTATCACCGTAACAACTCCACGTGGGAATAATTCCCAAACTCCTTTCTCCCTACTTCGATCGACCTTGCTGGTTTTCAAATAGGCCATTACGCACCTGGTCAAGAGATGGTGCGGGCAAAGTCTTTCGTTTCGACCGGAGTGCGATATGGTCCAATCCTTCGAAATCGGTGAACACGATTTTGGGCAACTTCCCACGTTTGAATCCGGTTACGCTCCGAATGATTCCAAACTCTAGAACATGTTTCTTATCAACATTCAACACCTCTACTCCAAAGATAGTGCGAGAAAAGTTTGCCCGTACTCTCGTTGTTGCGAATCTTGATTCTTGGGTGTGACCGTGACGTTGATGATGATGAAGATGCCGGCGTCGATGCCGTGGTGCAAAATCCGTGCCACTCGTTGGATCGCCAATTCTCCAGGGATGAATTTGTCTTCTTTAATCCGAGGTAGGGACGTCCTTGTGTACTTTTACAAAATCTTCTCTACAAAATGCTTGAGTTGGATCATTGATTACAAATCATTGATGGTCTTCTCGTTGAGTGCCTTCGAGGGTCCTCGGGTGTCTAGGACTTTGAAACATTGTTTAGGAACTGCGGACATAACCTCATCAACTTCCACCATGAACAATATACTTTCTTGCGATGAACATCCACAATGAACCACACATGGTTCACATTAGTTCATTACATTTACACTATGCATTGTGCGGCTTCCTATGGTGCACTTCCAGCATGCACCATGCAACTTGGAATGGTGCACTTTTACTTTTCATAGTGCCCTTTGGTATGGTGCAGTTCTACTAACAACTAAGAAAGAAGGATTAAAAATAAGGCTTCTTGGTCTCCAAGTTTGAATAAAATAGTAGATGAAATCGGATAGCATAAGCCTAGCTTTCGTCCTTGATGGTTTGGGCCAATTTGTAGGCTCCTAGGCTTGCCTAAGTGAGGCTTTTGAGTTGCCGATTGGTAGTCTGGCTTGAAACGAGCCTTAGTGACGTCTCATAGGACTTATCGAACGTGTGCGCTTCATATAGCGCGAGAAAATATGAACCAGGATCGAAAAGGTGTGAGAGGCCTCGTTCGTTGGCACCGGTATCACCGTAACAACTCCACCTGTGGGAATAATTCCCAAACTCCTTTCTCCCTACTTCGATCGACCTTGCTGGTTTTCAAATAGGCCATTACGCACCTGGTCAAGAGATGGTGCGGGCAAAGTCTTTCGTTTCGACCGGAGTGCGATATGGTCCAATCCTTCGAAATCGGTGAACACGATTTTGGGCAACTTCCCACGTTTGAATCCAGTTACGCTCCGAATGATTCCAAACTCTAGAACATGTTTCTTATCAACATTCAACACCTCTACTCCAAAGATAGTGCGAGAAAAGTTTGCCCGTACTCTCGTTGTTGCGAATCTTGATTCTTGGGTGTGACCGTGACGTTGATGATGATGAAGATGCCGGCGTCGATGCCGTGGTGCAAAATCCGTGCCACTCGTTGGATCGCCAATTCTCCAGGGATGAATTTGTCTTCTTTAATCCGAGGTAGGGACGTCCTTGTGTACTTTTACAAAATCTTCTCTACAAAATGCTTGAGTTGGATCATTGATTACAAATCATTGATGGTCTTCTCGTTGAGTGCCTTCGAGGGTCCTCGGGTGTCTAGGACTTTGAAACATTGTTTAGGAACTGCGGACATAACCTCATCAACTTCCACCATGAACAATATACTTTCTTGCGATGAACATCCACAATGAACCACACATGGTTCACATTAGTTCATTACATTTACACTATGCATTGTGCAGCTTCCTATGGTGCACTTCCAGCATGCACCATGCAACTTGGAATGGTGCACTTTTACTTTTCATAGTGCCCTTTGGTATGGTGCAGTTCTACTAACAACTAAGAAAGAAGGATTAAAAATAAGGCTTCTTGGTCTCCAAGTTTGAATAAAATAGTAGATGAAATCGGATAGCATAAGCCTAGCTTTCGTCCTTGATGGTTTGGGCCAATTTGTAGGCTCCTAGGCTTGCCTAAGTGAGGCTTTTGAGTTGCCGATTGGTAGTCTGGCTTGAAACAGGCCTTAGTGACGTCTCATAGGACTTATCGAACGTGTGCGCTTCATATAGCGCGAGAAAATATGAACCGGGATCGAAAAGGTGTGAGAGGCCTCGTTCGTTGGCACCGGTATCACCGTAACAACTCCACCTCGTGGGAATAATTCCCAAACTCCTTTCTCCCTACTTCGATCGACCTTGCTGGTTTTCAAATAGGCCATTACGCACCTGGTCAAGAGATGGTGCGGGCAAAGTCTTTCGTTTCGACCGGAGTGCGATATGGTCCAATCCTTCGAAATCGGTGAACACGATTTTGGGCAACTTCCCACGTTTGAATCCGGTTACGCTCCGAATGATTCCAAACTCTAGAACATGTTTCTTATCAACATTCAACACCTCTACTCCAAAGATAGTGCGAGAAAAGTTTGCCCGTACTCTCGTTGTTGCGAATCTTGATTCTTGGGTGTGACCGTGACGTTGATGATGATGAAGATGCCGGCGTCGATGCCGTGGTGCAAAATCCGTGCCACTCGTTGGATCGCCAATTCTCCGTGGATGAATTTGTCTTCTTTAATCCGAGGTAGGGACGTCCTTGTGTACTTTTACAAAATCTTCTCTACAAAATGCTTGAGTTGGATCATTGATTACAAATCATTGATGGTCTTCTCGTTGAGTGCCTTCGAGGGTCCTCGGGTGTCTAGGACTTTGAAACATTGTTTAGGAACTGCGGACATAACCTCATCAACTTCCACCATGAACAATATACTTTCTTGCGATGAACATCCACAATGAACCACACATGGTTCACATTAGTTCATTACATTTACACTATGCATTGTGCAGCTTCCTATGGTGCACTTCCAAGATGCACCATGCAACTTGGAATGGTGCACTTTTACTTTTCATAGTGCCCTTTGGTATGGTGCAGTTCTACTAACAACTAAGAAAGAAGGATTAAAAATAAGGCTTCTTGGTCTCCAAGTTTGAATAAAATAGTAGATGAAATCGGATAGCATAAGCCTAGCTTTCGTCCTTGATGGTTTGGGCCAATTTGTAGGCTCCTAGGCTTGCCTAAGTGAGGCTTTTGAGTTGCCGATTGGTAGTCTGGCTTGAAACAGGCCTTAGTGACGTCTCATAGGACTTACGAACGTGTGCGCTTCATATAGCGCGAGAAAATATGAACCGGGATCGAAAAGGTGTGAGAGGCCTCGTTCGTTGGCACCGGTATCACCGTAACAACTCCACCTGTGGGAATAATTCCCAAACTCCTTTCTCCCTACTTCGATCGACCTTGCTGGTTTTCAAATAGGCCATTACGCACCTGGTCAAGAGATGGTGCGGGCAAAGTCTTTCGTTTCGACCGGAGTGCGATATGGTCCAATCCTTCGAAATCGGTGAACACGATTTTGGGCAACTTCCCACGTTTGAATCCGGTTACGCTCCGAATGATTCCAAACTCTAGAACATGTTTCTTATCAACATTCAACACCTCTACTCCAAAGATAGTGCGAGAAAAGTTTGCCCGTACTCTCGTTGTTGCGAATCTTGATTCTTGGGTGTGACCGTGACGTTGATGATGATGAAGATGCTGGCGTCGATGCCGTGGTGCAAAATCCGTGCCACTCGTTGGATCGCCAATTCTCCAGGGATGAATTTGTCTTCTTTAATCCGAGGTAGGGACGTCCTTGTGTACTTTTACAAAATCTTCTCTACAAAATGCTTGAGTTGGATCATTGATTACAAATCATTGATGGTCTTCTCGTTGAGTGCCTTCGAGGGTCCTCGGGTGTCTAGGACTTTGAAACATTGTTTAGGAGCTGCGGACATAACCTCATCAACTTCCACCATGAACAATATACTTTCTTGCGATGAACATCCACAATGAACCACACATGGTTCACATTAGTTCATTACATTTACACTATGCATTGTGCGGCTTCCTATGGTGCACTTCCAGCATGCACCATGCAACTTGGAATGGTGCACTTTTACTTTTCATAGTGCCCTTTGGTATGGTGCAGTTCTACTAACAACTAAGAAAGAAGGATTAAAAATAAGGCTTCTTGGTCTCCAAGTTTGAATAAAATAGTAGATGAAATCGGATAGCATAAGCCTAGCTTTCGTCCTTGATGGTTTGGGCCAATTTGTAGGCTCCTAGGCTTGCCTAAGTGAGGCTTTTGAGTTGCCGATTGGTAGTCTGGCTTGAAACAGGCCTTAGTGACGTCTCATAGGACTTACTGAACGTGTGCGCTTCATATAGCGCGAGAAAATATGAACCGGGATCGAAAAGGTGTGAGAGGCCTCGTTCGTTGGCACCGGTATCACCGTAACAACTCCACCTGTGGGAATAATTCCCAAACTCCTTTCTCCCTACTTCGATCGACCTTGCTGGTTTTCAAATAGGCCATTACGCACCTGGTCAAGAGATGGTGCGGGCAAAGTCTTTCGTTTCGACCGGAGTGCGATATGGTCCAATCCTTCGAAATCGGTGAACACGATTTTGGGCAACTTCCCACGTTTGAATCCAGTTACGCTCCGAATGATTCCAAACTCTAGAACATGTTTCTTATCAACATTCAACACCTCTACTCCAAAGATAGTGCGAACAAAGTTTGCCCGTACTCTCGTTGTTGCGAATCTTGATTCTTGGGTGTGACCGTGACGTTGATGATGATGAAGATGCTGGCGTCGATGCCGTGGTGCAAAATCCGTGCCACTCGTTGGATCGCCAATTCTCCAGGGATGAATTTGTCTTCTTTAATCCGAGGTACGTCCTTGTGTACTTTTAAGAAATCTTCTCTACAAAATGCTTGAGTTGGATCCTTGATTACAAATCATTGATGGTCTTCTCGTTGAGTGCCTTCGAGGGGTCTCGGGTGTCTAGGACTTTAAAACATTGTTCAGGAACTGCGGACATGAATGGATATTGACGAGTTGACCATCAATGTTATGAGTAGTTTTCGGTTGCAAAAGGCAGTGTGCGACCATGGATTTTCACGATGGCGCCAAACCTATGGATTCTTGAGACCAAGACTCAAGAAAGTCATGTATCTTTTCCCGTTTTGAAAACTTTGTTAACGGGTCTTTATCTTATAATAGTTATCTTCTCAGTATCACAGTTGACGCCGGTGTCTTGTGTCTCTCACAAACTATCAAAATTGAAATTAGTTTTGAGTTAACAAAGGCTTGTGCCACCATGGTTCTTTCATGATGGATTTTTTCTTTTCAAACATGGCCTTTTTTGTCTCACAAACTAGTTCAAAATGATATGATATAGAACGTAATGAATATTAAACAAACTTGAAATATTAAATATATTATTTGGGTACTACAGACCTATTTTGATTTCCACACGAAAGAACCTCGAACGTTGCACACAACACTCCAAAAACACTAGGTTCGCGGTTAGAGCGGGATAGCAATAGAGTATATTCTAAACCTAGCTGGCTATCAGATTACCGATTCAGAATGGATATTGACGAGCTGAACATCAAAGTTTTGAGTAGTTCTGGGATGCGAGAAGGCGTGTGCGACCAAGGATTTTCACAATGGCGCCAAACCTATGGATTCTTCAGACCAAGATTCAAGAAAGTCATGTATGGTTGTCCGTTTTGAAAAATTTCGTTAACGGGTCTTTATCTTCTGGTAGTAATCTTCTCAATATCAGAGATGACGTCGATGTCTTGTGTCTCTCACAAACCATCATAATTTCAATTAGTTTTGCGTGAAGAAAGGGTTGTGCCACCTTGGTTTGTTCATGATGGATTTTTGCTTTTCAACATCTCCTTTTCTGTCTCATAAACTAGTTCAAAATGATATGCTATAGAAGGTAATGAATATTTTACAAACTTGAAATGTTAAATATGTTATGTACTTGAATCAGCTTTAGAGTAGATGTTTTCTTTAGGATCGCCATGATTGATAAAGCTATCGTTCATTGCTTCTTCATCCTAACTAGGATGTCGGGTCGCCTCTTAATGGAATCGATCAATATCCTCACCACAACGCACACTAATAGTAGGAGATACTGACATAATGGAGGAAAAACAAACATAAGAACTAACTAAAGGACAGTAAATCCATTAGAACAAGAATGAGAACAGGATCTTCCTTGTTTTGATTTGGGTACTACAGACCTATTTGGATGTCCACACGAAAGAACCTCGAACGTTGCACACAACGCTCCAAAAACACTAGGTTCGCGGTTGGAGCGGAAGAGCAATAGAGTATATTCTAAACCTAGCTGGCTATCCGATTATCGATTCAGAATGGATATTGACGAGCTGAACATCAAACTTTTGAGTAGTTCTGGGATGCAGAAGGCAGTGTGCGACCAAGGATTTTCACAATGGCCCCAAACCTATGGATTCTTGAGACCAAGACTCAAGAATGTCATGTATGGTTGTCCGTTTTGAAAAATTTCGTTAACAGGTCTTTAACTTCTGGTAGTTATCTTCTCAATATAAGAGTTGACGCCGGTGTCTTGTGTCTCTCACAAACATTCAAAATTGCAACTACTTTTGCGTGAAGAAAGGGTTGTGCCACCATGGTTTGTTCATGATGGCTTTTTGCTTTTCAACATCTCCTTTTCTATCTCATAAACTAGTTCAAAATGATATGATATAGAAGGTAATGAATATTTAACAAAGTTGAAATGTTAAATATGTTATGTACTTGAATCAGCTTTAGACTAGATGTTTTCTTTAGGATCGCCATGATTGATAAAGCTATCGTTCTTTGCTTCTTCATCCTAACTAGGATGTTGGGTCGCCTCTTAATGGAATCGATCAATATCCGCACCACAACGCACACTAATAGTTGGAGATACAGACATAATAGAGGAAAAACAGACATAACAACTAACTAAAGGACAGTAAATCCATCAGAACAAGAATGAGAACAAGATCTTCCTTGTTTTAATTTGGGTACTACAGACCTATTTGGATATCCACACGAAAGAACCTCGAACGTTGCACACAACACTCCAAAAACACTAGGTTCGCGGTTGGAGCGGGAGAGCAATAGAGCATATTCTGAATCTAGCTGCCTATCCGATTATCGATTCAGAATGGATATTGACGAGTTGAACATCAAAGGTTTGAGTAGTTTTGGGTTGCAGAAGGCAGTGTGCGACCAAGGATTTTCACGATGGCGCCAAACGTATGGACTCTTGAGACCAAGATTCAAGAAAGTGATGTATGTTTTCCGTTTTGAAAACTTTTTTTAACGGGTCTTTATCTTCTGGTAATAATCTTCTCAGTATCAGAGATGACGTCGGTGTCTTGTGTCTCTCACAAACCATCAAAATTGCAATTAGTTTTCCGTGAAGAAAGGGTTATGCCACCATGGTTTGTTCATGATGGCTTTTTCCTTTTCAACATCTCCTTTTCTGTCTCATAAACTAGTTCAAAATGATATGATATAGAAGGTAATGAATATTTAACAAACTTGAAATGTTAAATATGTTATGTACTTGAATCAGCTTTAGAGTAGATGTTTTCTTTAGGATCGCCATGATTGATAAAGCTATCGTTCTTTGCTTCTTCATCCTAACTAGGATGTCGGGTCGGCTCTTAATGGAATTGATCAATATCCTTACCACAACGCACACTAATAGTAGGAGATACAGACATAATGGAGGAAAAACAAACATAAGAACTAACTAAAGGACAGTAAATCCATCAGAACAAGAATGAGAACAGGATCTTCCTTGTTTTGATTTGGGTACTACAGACCTATTTGGATGTCCACACGAAAGAACCTCGAACGTTGCACACAACGCTCCAAAAACACTAGGTTTGCGGTTGGAGCGGGAGAGCAATAGAGTATATTCTAAACCTAGCTGGCTATCCGATTATCGATTCAGAATGGATATTGACGAGCTGAACATCAATGTTTTGAGTAGTTCTAGGATGCAGAAGGCAGTGTGCGACCAAGGATTTTCACAATGGCGCCAAACCTATGGATTCTTGAGACCAAGACTCAAGAAAGTCATGTATGGTTGTCCGTTTTGAAAAATTTCGTTAACGGGTCTTTATCTTCTGGTAGTTATCTTCTCAATATAAGAGTTGACGTCGGTGTCTTGTGTCTCTCACAAACCATCAAATTTGCAATTAGTTTTGCGTGAAGAAAGGGTTATGCCACCATGGTTTGTTCATGATGGCTTTTTCCTTTTCAACATCTCCTTTTCTGTCTCATAAACTAGTTCAAAATGATATGATATTGAAGCTAATGAATATTTAACAAACTTGAAATGTTAAATATATTATGTACTTGAATCAGCTTTAGAGTAGATGTTTTCTTTAGGATCGCCATGATTGATAAAGCTATCGTTCTTTGCTTCTTCATCCTAACTAGGATTTCGGGTCGCCTCTTAATGGAATTGATCAATATCCTCACCACAACGCACACTAATAGTAGGAGATACAGACATAATGGAGGGAAAACAAACATAAAAACTAACTAAAGGACAGTAAATCCATCAGAACAAGAATTAGAACAGGATCTTCCTTGTTTTGATTTGGGTACTACAGACCTATTAGGATATCCACACGAATGAACCTCGAACGTTGCACACAACACTCCAAAAACACTAGGTTCGCGGTTGGAGCGGGAGAGCAATAGAGTATATTCTAAACCTAGCTGGCTATCCGATTATCGATTCAGAATGGATATTGACGAGCTGAATATTAAAGTTTTGAGTAGTTCTGGGATGCAGAAGACAGTGTGCGACCAAGGATTTTCACAATGGCGTGAAACTTATGGATTCTTGAGACCAAGACTCAAGAAAGTCATGTATGGTTGTCCGTTTTGAAAATTTTTGTTAATGGGTCTTTATCTTCTGGTAGTTATCTTCTCAATATAAGAATTGACGCCGGTGTCTTGTGTCTATCACAAACCATCAAAATTGCAATTAGTTTTGCGTGAAGAAAGGGTTATGCCACCATGGTTTGTTCATGATGGGTTTTTCCATTTCAACATCTCCTTTTCTGTCTCATGAACTAGTTCAAAATGATATGATATAAAAGGTAATGAATATTTAACAAACTTGAAATGTTAAATATGTTATGTACTTGAATCAGGTTTAGAGTAGATGTTTTCTTTAGGATCGCTATGATTGGTAAAGCTATTGTTCTTTGCTTCTTCATCCTAACTAGGATGTCGGGTCGCCTCTTAATGAGATCGATCAATATCCTCACCATAACGCACACTAATAGTAGGAGATACAGACATAATGGAGGAAAAACAAACATAAGAACTAACTAAAGGACAGTAAATCCATCAGAACAAGAATGAGAACAGGATCTTCCTTGTTTTGATTTGGGTAGTACAGACCTATTTGGATGTCCACACGAAAGAACCTCGAACGTTGCACACAACGCTCCAAAAACACTAGGTTCGCGGTTGGAGCGGGAGAGCAATATAGTATATTCTAAACCTAGCTGGCTATCCGATTATCGATTCAGAATGGATATTGACGAGCTGAACATCAAATTTTTGAGTAGTTCTGAGATGCAGAAGGCAGTGTGCGACCAAGGATTTTCACAATGGCGCCAAACCTATGGATTCTTGACACCAAGACTCAAGAAAGTCATGTATGGTTGTCCGTTTTGAAAAATTTCGTTAACGGGTCTTTATCTTCTGGTAGTTATCTTCTCAATATAAGAGTTGACGCCGGTGTCTTGTGTCTCTCACAAACCTTCAAAATTGCAAATAGTTTTGCGTGAAGAAAGGGTTGTGCCACCAAGGTTTGTTCATGATGGCTTTTTGCTTTTCAACATCTCCTTTTCTGTCTCATAAACTAGTTCAAAATGATATGATATAGAAGATAATGAATATTTAACAAACTTGAAATGTTAAATATGTTATATACTTGAATCAGCTTTAGAGTAGATGTTTTCTTTAGGATCGCCATGATTGATAACACTATCGTTCATTGCTTCTTGATCCTAACTAGGATGTTGGGTCGCCTCTTAATGGAATTGATCAATATCCTCACCACAACGCACACTAATAGTAGGAGATACAAACATAATGGAGGAAAAATAAACATAAGAACTAACTAAAGGACCGTAAATCCATCAGAACAAGAATGAGAACAGGATCTTCCTTGTTTTGATTTAGGTACTACAGACCTATTTGGATATCCACACGAAAGAACCTCGAATGTTGCACACAACGCTCCAAAAACACTAGGTTCGCGGTTGGAGCGGGAGAGCAATAGAGCATATTCCGAATCTAGTCGCCTATCCGATTATCGATTCGAATGGATATTGACGAGCTGAACATCAAAGTTTTGACTAGTTTTGGGTTGCAGAAGGCAGTGTGCGACCAAGGATTTTCACGATGGCGCCAAACCTATGGATTCTTGACACCAAGACTCAAGAAAGTCATGTATGGTTGTCCGTTTTGAAAAATTTCGTTAACGGGTCTTTATCTTCTGGTAGTTATCTTCTCAATATAAGAGTTGACGCCGGTGTCTTGTGTCTCTCACAAACCTTCAAAATTGAAATTAGTTTTGCTTGAAGAAAGGGTTGTGCCACCATGATTTGTTCATGATGGCTTTTTGCTTTTCAACATGTCCTTTTCTGTCTCATAAACTAGTTAAAAAATGATATGATATAGAAGGTAATGAATATTTAACAAACTTGAAATGTTAAATATGTTATATACTTGAATCAGCTTTAGAGTAGATGTTTTCTTTAGGATCGCCATGATTGATAACACTATCGTTCATTGCTTCTTGATCCTAACTAGGATGTTGGGTCGCCTCTTAATGGAATTGATCAATATCCTCACCACAACGCACACTAATAGTAGAAGATACAAACATAATGGAGGAAAAATAAACATAAGAACTAACTAAAGGACCGTAAATCCATCAGAACAAGAATGAGAACAGGATCTTCCTTGTTTTGATTTAGGTACTACAGACCTATTTGGATATCCACACGAAAGAACCTCGAATGTTGCACACAACGCTCCAAAAACACTAGGTTCGCGGTTGGAGCGGGAGAGCAATAGAGCATATTCGAATCTAGTTGCCTATCCGATTATCGATTCGGAATGGATATTGACGAGCTGAACATCAAAGTTTTGACTAGTTTTGGGTTGCAGAAGGCAGTGTGCGACCAAGGATTTTCACGATGGCGCCAAACGTATGGATTCTTGAGACCAAGATTCAAGAAAGTGATGTATGTTTTTCCGTTTTGAAAAATTTTGTTAACGGGGCTTTATCTTCTGGTAGTTATCTTCTCAATATAAGAGTTGACGCCGGTGTCTTGTGTCTCTCACAAACCTTCAAAATTGAAATTAGTTTTGCTTGAAGAAAGGGTTGTGCCACCATGATTTGTTCATGATGGCTTTTTGCTTTTCAACATGTCCTTTTCTGTCTCATAAACTAGTTAAAAAATGATATGATATAGAAGGTAATGAATGTTTAACAAACTTGAAATGTTAAATATGTTATGTACTTGCATCGACTTTAGAGTAGATGTTTTCTTTAGGATCGCCATGATTGATAAAGCTATCGTTCTTTGGTTCTTCATCCTAACTAGGATGTCGGGTCGCCTCTTAATGGAATCGATCAATATCCTCACCACAACGCACACTAATAGTAGGAGATACAAACATAATGGAGGAAAAACAAACATAAGAACTAACTAAAGGACGAGTAAATCCATCGAACAAGAATGAGAACGGGATCTTCCTTGTTTTGATTTGGGTACTACAGACCTATTTTGATATCCACACGAAAGAACCTCGAATGTTGCACACAACGCTCCAAAAACACTAGGTTCGCGGTTGGAGCGGGAGAGCAATAGAGCATATTCTGAATCTAGCTGCCTATCCGATTATCGATTCAGAATGGATATTGACGAGCTGAACATCAAAGTTTTGACTAGTTTTGGGTTGCAGAAGGCAGTGTGCGACCAAGGATTTTCACGATGGCGCCAAACGTATGGATTCTTGAGACCAAGATTCAAGAAAGTGATGTATGTTTTTCCGTTTTGAAAAATTTTGTTAACGGGGCTTTATCTTCTGGTAGTTATCTTCTCAATATAAGAGTTGACGCCGGTGTCTTGTGTCTCTCACAAACCTTCAAAATTGAAATTAGTTTTGCTTGAAGAAAGGGTTGTGCCACCATGATTTGTTCATGATGGCTTTTTGCTTTTCAACATGTCCTTTTCTGTCTCATAAACTAGTTAAAAAATGATATGATATAGAAGGTAATGAATGTTTAACAAACTTGAAATGTTAAATATGTTATGTACTTGCATCAGCTTTAGAGTAGATGTTTTCTTTAGGATCGCCATGATTGATAAAGCTATCGTTCTTTGGTTCTTCATCCTAACTAGGATGTCGGGTCGCCTCTTAATGGAATCGATCAATATCCTCACCACAACGCACACTAATAGTAGGAGATACAAACATAATGGAGGAAAAACAAACATAAGAACTAACTAAAGGACAGTAAATCCATCGAACAAGAATGAGAACCAGGATCTTCCTTGTTTTGATTTGGGTACTACAGACCTATTTTGATATCCACACGAAAGAACCTCGAATGTTGCACACAACGCTCCAAAAACACTAGGTTCGCGGTTGGAGCGGGAGAGCAATAGAGCATATTCTGAATCTAGCTGCCTATCCGATTATCGATTCAGAATGGATATTGACGAGTTGAACATCAATGTTTTGTGTAGTTTTGGGATGCAGAAGGCAGTGTGCGACCAAGGATTTTCCCGATGGCGCCAAACGTATGGATTCTTGAGACCAAGATTCAAGAAAGTGATGTATGTTTTTCCGTTTTGAAAAATTTCGTTAACGGGTCTTTATCTTCTGGTAGTTATCTTCTCAATATAAGAGTTGACGCCGGTGTCTTGTGTCTCTCACAAACCTTCAAAATTGAAATTAGTTTTGCTTGAAGAAAGGGTTGTGCCACCATGGTTTGTTCATGATGACTTTTTTCTTTTCAACATCTCCTTTTCTGTCTCATAAACTAGTTCAAAATGATATGATATAAAAGGTAATGAATATTTAACAAACTTGAAATGTTAAATATGTTATGTACTTGCATCAACTTTAGAGTAGATGTTTTCTTTAGGATCACCATGATTGATAACACTATCGTTCATTGCTTCTTGATCCTAACTAGAATGTTGGGTCGCCTCTTAATGGAATTGATCAATATCCTCACCACAACGCGCACTAATAGTAGGAGAGACAAACATAATGGAGGAAAAATAAACATAAGAACTAACTAAAGGACCGTAAATCCATCAGAACAAGAATGAGAACAGGATCTTCCTTGTTTTGATTTAGGTACTACAGACCTATTTGGATATCCACACGACAGAACCTCGAATGTTGCACACAACGCTCCAAAAACACTAGGTTCGCGGTTGGAGCGGGAGAGCAATAGAGCATATTCTGAATCTAGCTGCCTATCGGATTATCGATTCAGAATGGATATTGACGAGCTGAACATCAAAGTTTTGACTAGTTTTCGGTTGCAGAAGGCAGTGTGCGACCAAGGATTTTCACGATGGCGCCAAACGTATGGATTCTTGAGACCAAGATTCAAGAAAGTGATGTATGTTTTTCCGTTTTGAAAAATTTCGTTAACGGATCTTTATCTTCTGGTAGTTCTCTTCTCAATATAAGAGTTGACGCCGGTGTCTTGTGTCTCTCACAAACTTTCAAAATTGAAATTAGTTTTGCTTGAAGAAAGGGTTGTGCCACCATGGTTTGTTCATGATGGCTTTTTGCTTTTCAACATCTCCTTTTTGTCTCATAAACTAGTTCAAAATGATATGATATAAAAGGTAATGAATATTTAACAAACTTGAAATGTTAAATATGTTATGTACTTCCCGGCTTTAGAGTAGATGTTTTCTTTAGGATCGCCATGATTGATAAAGCTATCGTTCTTTGCTTCTTCATCCTAACTAGGATGTCGGGTCGCCTCTTAATGGAATCGATCAATATCCTCACCACAACGCACACTAATAGTAGGAGATACAAACATAATGGAGGAAAAAGAAACATAAGAACTAACTAAAGGACGATAAATCCATCGAGAACAAGAATGAGAACGGGATCTTCCTTGTTTTGATTTGGGTACTACGGACCTATTTGGATATCCACACGAAAGAACCTCGAATGTTGCACACAACGCTCCAAAAACACTAGGTTCGCGGTTGGAGCGGGAGAGCAATAGAGCATATTCTGAATCTAGCTGCCTATCCGATTATCGATTCAGAATGGATATTGACGAGTTGAACATCAATGTTTTGTGTAGTTTTGGGATGCAGAAGGCAGTGTGCGACCAAGGATTTTCACGATGGCGCCAAACGTATGGCTTCTTGAGACCAAGATTCAAGAAAGTAATGTATGTTTTTCCGTTTTGAAAAATTTCGTTAACGGGTCTTTATCTTCGTAGCTTATCTTCTCAATATAAGAGTTGACGCCGGTGTCTTGTGTCTCTCACAAACCTTCAAAATTGCAACTAATAGTAGGAGATACGACATAATGGAGG
>JAUJYP020001437.1:0-68235 GCA_030674075.2 Linum usitatissimum
AAATTAGGAAAAATTGATCATTTGTCATTTTGTTTCACTAATTTGGCATAGAATAAACAATCCAGGTATTATTAGTAATTTATTGATATATTTTTCTTATAATTGGAAGTGAAAATTAAATAATAACAATAGTATAAAACTAATGCATTTTCTACCGTAAATTTATTATTATAAAAAGTCGTGGAATCTTATGAAATTATGAGTTTCAAACCTATAATTACAAATTGATTTCATTTTTTGATCTCATGCGGCACAGTCATTTCAAAACCTTGGTGACAGTAGACCATACTAAGGTACATTATGCATGATGGAATTCCTTTGTACAAAGGTGCATGTTATGTGTGCGAATGGTAGAAATACAAAATACCGGGAATGACAATGAATAATGATAGTGCATGTAACACGGTACAACGTGCATAGTGCATAATGGAAAACAGCCATGTCTTAAGGTGAAACTACAAGGTAGATTGTCGCAGTCTCAGCTAGTGATGTCGATTGAAGACTTAAAGTCAGATGGTTTTACAATTTTAGTGGTGTCCAACGATTATGATTCCACTCATTAATTTTTGTTTAGTGAAATTAGGGAAAAATTGATCATTTGTCATATTGTTCTTGCTTGATTTGGCATAGAATAAAAACAATCCTGTGTATGTAGTAATTTATTGATATATTTTTCTTATTCGAGTAATAAGTGAAAATTAAAATAATAACAATATTATAAAACTGAATACATTTACCTCATAAATTTATTATTATAAAAAGTCATTAGAATCTTAAGAAATTATGATTCAAACCCTATAATTACAAATTCGAAGTTCATTTTTTGATCTCATGCGCCTGGTCATTTCACTACCTTGGTGGAAGTGCACCATGCAGAGATATATTTATGCATAGTAGAATTATGCTGCACACGATGTGCATGTTGTATTACTTGAATGGTCGAAGCTAGAAAATACCGAGATTGACAATGAATAACGTGTTAGTACCTTTTATATGCAGTACAACGTGCATAGTGCATAGTGGAAGGGAAACCGCTGCTAAGGTGAAAGCTGCAAGGTGGATTGTAGAATCCTCGATAGTGATGTCGATTGAAGACTTAAAGTCCTGTAGTTTTACAATTTTGAAACTGGTGTCCAACGATTGTGGTTTCCACTCTAAATCGTTGTTTAGTGAAGAGTAAAGGAAAGAGTGATCATTTGTCATATTGTTTCAACGATTTGGCATAGAATAAAAACAATCCAGGTATTATTAGTAATTTATTGATATATTTTTCTTATTCAAACTAATAAGTGAAAATTAAAATAATAACAATATTATAAAACTAATGCATTTACTACATAAATTTATTATTATAAAAAGTCATTAGGATTCCTTACGAAATTATGATTCAAACCTATAATTTTAAATTCAGTTCATTTTTTGATCATTATGCGACACAGTCATTTCACTACCTTGATGGAAGTGCACCATACTAGGGTGCGCTATGCATAGTGGAATTCCAGCATGCCATGGTGCATGTTGTGGTGCGAATGGTCAGGAAATACAAAATACCGAGATTGACAATGAATATTCATTAATTACTGCTGTAACACGGTACAACGTGCATAGTTCATAATGGAAAGTGCAACTTACTAAAATTTAAAAGTACAAGGTGGATTGTCGGAGTCTCAATAGTGATGTCGATTGAAGACTTAAAGTCCTATGGTTTTACAATTTAGTGGTGTCCAACGATTATGATTTCCTCTAAATCATTGTTTAGTGAAATTAGGAGAATTGATCATTTGTCATTATTGTTTCATTGATTTGGCATAGAATAAAAACAATCAGTATTATTAGTAATTTATTGATATATTTTTCTTATTTGAGTAATAAGTGAAAATTAAAATAATAACAATAGTATAAAACTAATGCATTTTCTATGTAAATTTATTATTATAAAAAGTCATGGAATCTTATGAAAATTATGATTCAAATCTACAATTACAAATTTAGTTCATTTTTTGATCTCTCTTAAAGCCTGGTCATTTCTTTACCTTGGTGAAGTGCACCATGCTAAGGTGCACTATGCATAATTGAATTCCTTTGTGCCAAGGTGCATGTTGTATTGCGAATGGTCGAAATGCAAAATACGAGATTGACAATGAATATTGATATTACCTTTGTAACACGGTACAACGTGCATGGTGCGTAATGGAAGTGCAACGTACTGAATTTAAAAGTGCTAGGTGGATTGTGGGAAGTCTCAATAGTGATGTCGATTGAAGACTTAAAGTCCTATGGTTTTACAATTTTAGTGGTGTCAGATTATGATTCCACTCTAAATCGTTGTTTAGTGAAATTAGGAAAATTGATCATTTGTCATTTTGTTTCAGCAATTTGGCATAGAATAAAAACAATCAGGTATTAGTAATTTATTGATATATTTTTCTTATTCGAGTAATAAGTGAAAATTAAAATAATAACAATAGTATAAAACTAATGCATTTTCTACTCAAATTTATTATTATAAAAAGTCGTGGAATCTTACGCAATTATGATTCAAATCTACAATTACAAATTTAATTCATTTTTTGATCTCATGCGCCTTCGAGTCATTTCACTACCTTGGTGGAAGTGCACCATACTGGATTGCACTATGCATAGTGGAATTTCCACTGTACCAAGGTGCATGTTGCATGTGCGAATGGTCGAAATACAAAATACCGAGATTGACAATGAATATTGATAGTGCACGTAACACGGTACAACGTGCATGGTGCATAATGGAAGAGCAACGTACTAAGGTTAAAAGTGCAAGGTGGATTGTGGGAGTCTCAATAGTGATGTCGATTGAAGACTTAAAGTCTGTGGTTTTACAATTTTAGTATGGTATCTAACGATTATGATTCCACTCTAAATCGTTGTTTAGTGAAATTAGGAAAAATTGATCATTTGTCATTTTTGTTTCAGCGATTTGGCATAGAATAAAAACAATCCAAGTATTATTAGTAATTTATTGATATATTTTTCTTATTTGAGTAATAAGTGAAAATTAAAATAATACCAATAGTATAAAACTAATGCATTTACTCCCGCTAAATTTATTATTATAAAAAGTCGTGGAATCTTACGAAATTATGATTCAAGCCTATAATTACAAATTCAGTTCATTTTTTGATCTTATGCGGTTCTGGTCATTTCACTACCTTGGTAGAAGTGCACCATACTGGAGTACGCTATGCGTAGTGGAATTCAGCATACCAAAGTGCTTGTGTGATTGCGAATGGTCGAAATACAAAATCTTGAGATTGACAATGAATATTGATAGTGGCATCATAACACGGTACAACGTGCATGGTGCATAATGGAAGAGCAACGTACTAAGGTGAAAACTACAAGGTGGATTGTGAAAGTCTCAATAGTGATGTCGATTGAAGACTTAATGTCACATGGTTTTACAGATTTTAGTGAGTGTCCAACGATTATGATTCCACTCTAAATCGTTGTTTAGTGAAATTAGGAAAAATTGATCATTTATCATTTTGTTTTCAGCGATTTAGTATAGAATAAAAACAATTCATGTATTATTTTTAATTTATTGATATATTTTTCCTTATTCGAGTAATAAGTAAAAATTAAAATAATAACAATGATATAAAACTAATGCATTTACTGTTTATTTTAAATTTATTATTATAGAAAGTCGTGGAATCTTGCTTGATTATGATTCAAACCTATTAGTACAAATTCGATTCATTTTTTGATCTC
The DNA here is from genome assembly GCA_030674075.2 of Linum usitatissimum. Classification (NCBI taxonomy): domain Eukaryota; kingdom Viridiplantae; phylum Streptophyta; class Magnoliopsida; order Malpighiales; family Linaceae; genus Linum; species Linum usitatissimum. The sequence continues at coordinate 3,748 of JAUJYP020001437.1, forward strand.
ATGCGCTTTTTTAGTCATTTCACTACCTTGGTGGAAGTGCACCATACTAAGGTGCACTATGCATAGTGGAATTCCTTTGCATGCCAAGGTGCATGTTGTATTGCGAATGGTCGAAAAGCCTGAAATGGGGAGATTGACAATGAATATTGATAGTGCCTTGTAACACGGTACAACGTGCATGGTGCATAATGGAAGAGCAGCGTGCTAAGGTGAAAACTGCAAGGTGGATTGTGGGAGTCTCGATAGTGATATCGATTAAAGACTTAAAATTCTATGGTTTTACAATTTTTAGTGAGTATATGACGATTATGATTCCACTCTAAATCGTTGTTTAGTGAAATTAGGAAAAATTGATCATTTGTGAATTTGTTTCAACGATTTGGCATAGAATAAAAACAATCAATTTATTATTAGTAATTTAGTGATATATTTTTTCTTTGTCGAGTAATAAGTGAAAATTAAAATAATAACAATAGTATAAAACCAATGCATTTTACTACAGTAAATTTATTATTATAGAAAGTCGTGGAATCTTACGAAATTGTAATTCGAACCTATAATTACAAATTTAGTTCATTTTTTGATCTCATGTCCACCTTTGGTCATTTCACTACCTTGGTGGAAGTGCACCATACTTCGGTGCACTATGCATAGTGGAATTCCAAATTGCCAAGATTGCATGTTGAATGTGCTGGTGGTCGGGAAATACAAAATAATGAGATTGACAATGAATATTGATGAATTGCACTTTGTAACACGGTACAACGTGCATGGTGCATAATGGAAGTTTAACGCGTACTAAGGTGAAAACTACAAGGTGGATTGTGGGAGTCTCAATAGTGATGTCGATTGAAGACTTAAAGTCCTATGGTTTTACAATTTTTAGTGGTGTCCAGCTGATGCCAGGATTTTTTTCTAAATCGTTGTTTGGTAAGAGTAGAAGGAAAAATTGATCATTTGTCATTTTGTTTCATTGCTTTGGCATAGAATAAAAACAATCCAGGTATTATTAGTAATTTATTGATATATTTTTCTTATTCGAGTAATAAGTAGAAAATTAAAATAATAACAATAGTATAAAACTAATGCATTTTACTACGCCAAATTTATTATTATAAAAAGTCGTGGAATCTTACGAAATTATGATTCGAACCTATAATTACAAATTTAGTTGGGTTTTTGATCTCATGATGACACACAGTCATTTCACTACCTTGGTGGAAGTGCACCATACTAAGGTGCACTATGCATAGTGGAATTCCTGCATGCCAAGGTGCATGTTGTATTGTAGAATGGTCGAAATACAAAATCCTGAGATTGACAATGAATATTGATAGTGCACCTTTTATACAACATGGTACAACGTGCATGGTGTATAATGGAAGAGCAGCGTGCTAAGGTAGAAAACTACAAGGTGGATTGTAGGGAGTCTCAATAGTGATGTCGTGATTGAAATCTTAAAGTCCTATGGTTTTACAATTTTAGTGGTGTCCAACGATTATCATTCAACTTCAAATGCGTTGTTTAGTGAAATTAGGAAAAATTGATCATTTGTCATTTTGTTTCACTAATTTGGCATAGAATAAACATATCCAGGTATTATTAGTAATTTATTGATTTATTTTTCTTGTTCGAGTAATAAGTGAAAATTAAAATAATAACAATAGTATAAAAAACTAATGCATTTTCAACCATAAATTAATTATTATAAAAAGTCGTGGAATCTTACGAAATTATGATTCGAATCTACAATTACAAATTCAGTTCATTTTTTGATCTCATGCTTTGCTAGATCATTTCACTACCTTGGTGGAAGTGCACCATACTAAGGTACTCTATGTCAAGTTGAATTCCATTGTACGAAGGTGCACGTTGCATTCTGAATGTGAATTGGGAAATACAAAATACTGAGGTTGATAATGAATATTGATAGTGCTACGTAACACGATACAACGTGCATAGTGCATAATAGAAGTACAACATGCCATGGTAAAAACTGGAGAGTGGATTGTTTGAGTCTCCAATAGTGATGTCGATGGAAGACTTAAAGATCTTTATGGTTTTACAATTTTAGTGGTATATGACGATTATGATTCCATTCTAAATCGTTGTTTAGTGAGAGTAGGAAAAATTGATCATTTATCATTTTGTTTGACTAATTTGGCATAGAATAAAAACAATCATTGTATTGACAAACGTAATTTGTTGATATATTTCTCTTGGCTGAGTAATAAATGAAAATTAAAATAATAACAATGACATAAAAACTGATAAATTCCTCTTTGTGAATTTATTATTGTAAAAAGTAGAGCAGAATCTTAGGCAATTATGATTCGAACCTATAATTACAAATTCAGTTCATTTTTTGATCTCTCATGCTGACCTGGTCATTTTCCTACCTTAGTTGAAGTACACCATCCTTGAATGTGCGCTATGCATGATGGAATTCCTTTGTCGCAAGGTGCATATTCCTTTGTATTTGCGAATGGTGAAAACACAAAATACCGAGATTGACAATGAATATTGATAGTGCCGCTCGTAACACGGTAGAACATGCATGGTACTTAATGGAAAAGCAAATTGCTAAGGTGAAAACTGGACAGTGGATTGTAGAATGCAAAATGGTGATGTCGATTGAAGACTTAAAGTCACATGGTTTTACAATTTTAGACGTGTCCCATGATGCTGATTCCAATTTAAGTAGTTGTTTAATTGAAAATTGGGAAAAATTGATCATTTTATCATTTTGTTCCAGTGATTTTGCTTAGAATAAAGAAGCAATCCATTCATTATTTATAATTTATTGATATATTTTTCTTATGCAAAGGTAATAAGTGAAAGAATTAAAATAATAACAATGATATAAAACTAATGCATTTTCTCCGATAAATTTAGTATTATAAAAATTCGTGCAGAAAATTACAAAATTATGATTAGAATTCTATAATTACAAATTTATTTGGGTTTTTCATCCTCATGATGTATTGATCATTTCACAACTTTGGTAAGAGTACACCATACTAAAGTGCACTATCCATAGTTGAATTCCATTGTACCAAGGTGCACGTTGCATTACGAATGGTCGAAATACAAAATACCGAGATTGACAATGAGGGAGGTAATGATAGTGCAACGTAACACGGTACAACGTGCATGGTGCCCAATGGAAGTGCAACGTACTATGGTGAAAATTACAAGGTGTATTGTAGGAGTCTCAATAGTGATGTCGATTGAAGACTTAAAGTCCTATGGTTTTACAATTTTAGTGGTGTCCAACGATTATGATTCCACTCTAAATCGTTGTTTAAGCGAAATTAGGAAAAATTGATCATTTGTCATTTTGTTTCACCGATTTGGCATAGAATAAAAACAATACAAGTATTATTAGTAATTTATTGATATATTTTTCTTATTCGACTAATAAGAGAAAATTAAAATAATAACAACATTATAAAACTAATGCATTTACTACTGTAAATTTATTATTATAAAAAGTCGTGGAATCTTACGAAATTATGATTCAAACCTATAATTACAAATTTAGTTCATTTTTTGATCTCATGCCGACTCGGTCATTTCACTACCTTGGTGGAAGTGCACCATACTAAGGTGCACTATGCATAGTGGAATTCCACCGTACCAAGGTGCATGTTGTATTGCGAATGGTCGAAATACAAAATACCGAGATTGACAATGAATATGATAGTGCACTGTAACACGGTACAACGTGCATGGTGCATAATGGAAGAGCAACGTACTAAGGTGAAAACTACAAGGTGGATTGTGGGAGTCTCAATAGTGATGTCGATTGAAGACTTAAAGTCCTATGGTTTTACAATTTTAAAGTGGTGTCCAACGATTATGATTCCACTCTAAATCGTTGTTTAGTGAAATTAGGAAAAATTGATCATTTGTCATATTGTTTCACTGATTTGGCATAGAATAAAAACAATCCAGGTATTATTAGTAATTTATTGATATATTTTTCTTATTCGAGTAATAAGTGAAAATTAAAATAATAACAATAGTATAAAACTAATGCATTTACTACCGTAAATTTATTATTATAAAAAGTCGTGGAATCTTACGAAATTATGATTCAAACCTATAATTACAAATTCAGTTCATTTTTTGATCTCATGCCGAATTCGGTCATTTCACTACCTTGGTGGAAGTGCACCATACTAAGGTGCACTATGCATAGTGGAATTCCACCGTACCAAGGTGCATGTTGTATCGCGAATGGTCGAAATACAAAATACCGAGATTGACAATGAATATTGATAGTGCACCGTAACACGGTACAACGTGCATGGTGCATAATGGAAGAGCAACGTACTAAGGTGAAAACTACAAGGTGGATTGTGGGAGTCTCAATAGTGATGTCGATTCAAGACTTAAAGTCCTATGGTTTTACAATTTTAATGGTGTCCAACGATTATGATTCCACTCTAAATCGTTGTTTAGTGAAATTAGGAAAAATTGATCATTTGTCATATTGTTTCACTGATTTGGCATAGAATAAAAACAATCCAGGTATTATTAGTAATTTATTGATATATTTTTCTTATTCGACTAATAAGTGAAAATTAAAATAATAACAATATTATAAAACTAATGCATTTACTACCGTAAATTTATTATTATAAAAAGTCGTGGAATCTTACGAAATTATGATTCAAACCTATAATTACAAATTTCGCTCATTTTTTGATCTCATGCCGACCGGTCATTTCACTACCTTGGTGGAAGTGCACCATACTAAGGTGCACTATGCATAGTGGAATTCCACTGTACCAAGGTGCATGTTGTATTGCGAATGGTCGAAATACAAAATACCGAGATTGACAATGAATATTGATAATGCACCGTAACACGGTACAACGTGCATGGTGCATAATGGAAGAGCAACGTACTAAGGTGAAAACTACAAGGTGGATTGTGGGAGTCTCAATAGTGATGTCGATTGAAGACTTAAAGTCCTACGGTTTTACAATTTTAGTGGTGTCCAACGATTATGATTCCACTCTAAATCGTTGTTTAGTGAAATTAGGAAAAATTGATCATTTGTCATTTTGTTTCACCGATTTGGCATAGAATAAAAACAATCCAGGTATTATTAGTAATTTATTGATATATTTTTCTTATTCGAGTAATAAGTGAAAATTAAAATAATAACAATATTATAAAACTAATGCATTTACTACCGTAAATTTATTATTATAAAAAGTCGTGGAATCTTACGAAATTATGATTCAAACCTATAATTACAAATTCAAGTCATTTTTTGATCTCATGCCGACTCGGTCATTTCACTACCTTGGTGGAAGTGCACCATACTAAGGTGCACTATGCATAGTGGAATTCCACCGTACCAAGGTGCATGTTGTATTGCGAATGGTCGAAATACAAAATACCGAGATTGACAATGAATATTGATAGTGCACCGTAACACGGTACAACGTGCATGGTGCATAATGGAAGAGCAACGTACTAAGGTGAAAACTACAAGGTGGATTGTGGGAGTCTCAATAGTGATGTCGATTGAAGACTTAAAGTCCTATGGTTTTACAATTTTAGTGGTGTCCAACGATTATGATTCCACTCTAAATCGTTGTTTAGTGAAATTAGGAAAAATTGATCATTTGTCATTTTGTTTCACCGATTTGGCATAGAATAAAAACAATCCAGGTATTATTAGTAATTTATTGATATATTTTTCTTATTCGAGTAATAAGTGAAAATTAAAATAATAACAATAGTATAAAACTAATGCATTTACTACCGTAAATTTATTATTATAAAAAGTCGTGGAATCTTACGAAATTATGATTCAAACCTATAATTACAAATTTAGTTCATTTTTTGATCTCATGCTGACCTGGTCATTTCACTACCTTGGTGGAAGTGCACCATACTAAGGTGCACTATGCATAGTGGAATTCCACTGTACCAAGGTGCATGTTGTATTGCGAATGGTCGAAATACAAAATACCGAGATTGACAATGAATATTGATAAGTGCACCGTAACACGGTACAACGTGCATGGTGCATAATGGAAGAGCAACGTACTAAGGTGAAAACTACAAGGTGGATTGTGGGAGTCTCAATAGTGATGTCGATTGAAGACTTAAAGTCCTATGGTTTTACAATTTTAGTGGTGTCCAACGATTATGATTCCACTCTAAATCGTTGTTTAGTGAAATTAGGAAAAATTGATCATTTGTCATTTTGTTTCACCGATTTGGCATAGAATAAAAACAATCCAGGTATTATTAGTAATTTATTGATATATTTTTCTTATTCGAGTAATAAGTGAAAATTAAAATAATAACAATAGTATAAAACTAATGCATTTACTACCGTAAATTTATTATTATAAAAAGTCGTGGAATCTTACGAAATTATGATTCAAACCTATAATTACAAATTTAGTCCATTTTTTGATCTCATGCCGACCCGGTCATTTCACTACCTTGGTGGAAGTGCACCATACTAAGGTGCACTATGCATAGTGGAATTCCACCGTACCAAGGTGCATGTTGTATTGCGAATGGTCGAAATACAAAATACCGAGATTGACAATGAATATTGATAGTGCACCGTAACACGGTACAACGTGCATGGTGCATAATGGAAGAGCAACGTACTAAGGTGAAAACTACAAGGTGGATTGTGGGAGTCTCAATAGTGATGTCGATTGAAGACTTAAAGTCCTATGGTTTTACAATTTTAGTGGTGTCCAACGATTATGATTCCACTCTAAATCGTTGTTTAGTGAAATTAGGAAAAATTGATCATTTGTCATTTTGTTTCACCGATTTGGCATAGAATAAAAACAATCCAGTGTATTATTAGTAATTTATTGATATATTTTTCTTATTCGAGTAATAAGTGAAAATTAAAATAATAACAATAGTATAAAACTAATGCATTTTCTACCGTAAATTTATTATTATAAAAAGTCGTGGAATCTTACGAAATTATGATTCAATCCTATAATTACAAATTTACTTCATTTTTTGATCTCATGGCGACCTCGGTCATTTCACTACCTTGGTGGAAGTGCACCATACTAAGGTGCACTATGCATAGTGGAATTCCATTGTACCAAGGGTGCACGTTGCATTACGAATGGTCGAAATACAAAATACCGAGGTTGACAATGAATATTGATAATGCACCGTAACACGGTACAACGTGCATGGTGCATAATGGAAGTGCAACGTACTAAGGTGAAAACTACAAGGTGGATTGTGGGAGTCTCAATAGTGATGTCGATTGAAGACTTAAAGTCCTATGGTTTTACAATTTTAGTGGTGTCCAACGATTATGATTCCACTCTAAATCGTTGTTTAGTGAAATTAGGAAAAATTGATCATTTGTCATTTTGTTTCACTAATTTGGCATAGAATAAAAACAATCCAGGTATTATTAGTAATTTATTGATATATTTCTCTTATTTGAGTAATAAGTGAGAATTAAAATAATAACAATAGTATAAAACTAATGCATTTACTACCGTAAATTTTTTATTGTAAAAAGTCGTGGAATCTTACGAAATTATGATTCGAACCTATAATTACAAATTTAGTTCATTTTTTGATCTCATGCTGACCTGGTCATTTCACTACCTTGGTGGAAGTGCACCATACTAAGGTGCACTATGCATAGTGGAATTCCACTGTACCAAGGTGCATGTTGTATTGCGAATGGTCGAAATACAAAATACCGAGATTGACAATGAATATTGATAGTGCACCGTAACACGGTACAACATGCATGGTGCATAATGGAAGAGCAACGTACTAAGGTGAAAACTACAAGGTGGATTGTGGGAGTCTCAATAGTGATGTCGATTGAAGACTTAAAGTCCTATGGTTTTACAATTTTAGTGGTGTCCAACGATTATGATTCCACTCTAAATCGTTGTTTAGTGAAACTAGGAAAAATTGATCATTTGTCATTTTGTTTCACTGATTTGGCATAGAATAAAAACAATCCAGGTATTATTAGTAATTTATTGATATATTTTTCTTATTCGAGTAATAAGTGAAAATTAAAATAATAACAATAGTATAAAACTAATGCATTTTCTACTGTAAATTTATTATTATAAAAAGTCGTGGAATCTTACGAAATTATGATTCGATTCTATAATTACAAATTTATTTCATTTTTTGATCTCATGGTGACCCGGTCATTTCACTACCTTGGTGGAAGTGCACCATACTAAGGTGCACTATGCATAGTTGAATTCCATTGTACCAAGGTGCACGTTGCATTACGAATGGTCGAAATACAAAATACCGAGGTTGACAATGAATATTGATAATGCACCGTAACACGGTACAACGCGCATGGTGCATAATGGAAGTGCAACGTACTAAGGTGAAAAGTACAAGGTGGATTGTGGGAGTCTCAATAGTGATGTCGATTGAAGACTTAAAGTCCTATCGCTTTACAATTTTAGTGGTGTCCAACGATTATGATTCCACTCTAAATCGTTGTTTAGTGAAATTAGGAAAAATTGATCATTTGTCATTTTGTTTCACTAATTTGGCATAGAATAAAAACAATCCAGGTATTATTAGTAATTTATTGATATATTTCTCTTATTTGAGTAATAAATGAGAATTAAAATAATAACAATAGTATAAAACTAATGCATTTACTACCGTAAATTTTTTATTGTAAAAAGTCGTGGAATCTTACGAAATTATGATTCGAACCTATAATTACAAATTCAGTTCATTTTTTGATCTCATGCTGACCTGGTCATTTCACTACCTTGGTGGAAGTGCACCATACTAAGGTGCACTATGCATAGTGGAATTCCACTGTACCAAGGTGCATGTTGTATTGCGAATGGTCGAAATACAAAATACCGAGATTGACAATGAATATTGATAGTGCACCGTAACACGGTACAACATGCATGGTGCATAATGGAAGAGCAACGTACTAAGGTGAAAACTACAAGGTGGATTGTGGGAGTCTCAATAGTGATGTCGATTGAAGACTTAAAGTCCTATGGTTTTACAATTTTAGTGGTGTCCAACGATTATGATTCCACTATAAATCGTTGTTTAGTGAAATTAGGAAAAATTGATCATTTGTCATTTTGTTTCACTTATTTGGCATAGAATAAAAACAATCCAGGTATTATTAGTAATTTATTGATATATTTTTCTTATTTGAGTAATAAGTGAAAATTAAAATAATAAAAATAGTATAAAACTAATGCATTTTCTATTGTAAATTTATTATTATAAAAAGTCGTGGAATCTTACAAAATTATGATTCGATTCTATAATTACAAATTTATTTCATTTTTTGATCTCATGGTGACCCGGTCATTTCACTACCTTGGTGGAAGTGCACCATACTAAGGTGCACTATGCATAGTTGAATTCCATTGTACCAAGGTGCACGTTGCATTGCGAATGGTCGAAATACAAAATACCGAGGTTGACAATGAATATTGATAAGGCACGTAACACGGTACAACGCGCATGGTGCATAATGGAAGAGCAACGTACTAAGGTGAAAAGTACAAGGTGGATTGTGGGAGTCTCAATAGTGATGTCGATTGAAGACTTAAAGTCCTATGGCTTTACAATTTTAGTGGTGTCCAACGATTATGATTCCACTCTAAATCGTTGTTTAGTGAAATTAGGAAAAATTGATCATTTATCATTTTGTTTCACTAATTTGGTATAGAATAAAAACAATCCAGGTATTATTAGTAATTTATTGATATATTTTTCTTATTTGAGTAATAAGTGAAAATTAAAATAATAACAATAGTATAAAACTAATGCATTTTCTACCGTAAATTTATTATTATAAAAAGTCGTGGAATCTTACGAAATTATGATTCGATTCTATAATTACAAATTTATTTCATTTTTTGATCTCATGGTGACCCGGTCATTTCACTACCTTGGTGGAAGTGCACCATACTAAGGTGCACTATGCATAGTTGAATTCCATTGTACCAAGGTGCACGTTGCATTACGAATGGTCGAAATACAAAATAACGAGGTTGACAATGAATATTGATAATGCACCGTAACACGGTACAACGCGCATGGTGCATAATGGAAGTGCAACGTACTAAGGTGAAAAGTACAAGGTGGATTGTGGGAGTCTCAATAGTGATGTCGATTGAAGACTTAAAGTCCTATCGCTTTACAATTTTAGTGGTGTCCAACGATTATGATTCCACTCTAAATCGTTGTTTAGTAAAATTAGGAAAAATTGATCATTTGTCATTTTGTTTCACTAATTTGGCATAGAATAAAAACAATCCAGGTATTATTAGTAATTTATTGATATATTTCTCTTATTTGAGTAATAAATGAGAATTAAAATAATAACAATAGTATAAAACTAATGCATTTACTACTGTAATTTTTTATTGTAAAAAGTCGTGGAATCTTACGAAATTATGATTCGAACCTATAATTACAAATTCAGTCCATTTTTTGATCTCATGCCGACCTAGTCATTTCACTACCTTGGTGGAAGTGCACCATACTAAGGTGCACTATGCATAGTGGAATGCCACTGTACCAAGGTGCATGTTGTATTGCGAATGGTCGAAATACAAAATACCGAGATTGACAATGAATATTGATAATGCACCGTAACACGGTACAACATGCATGGTGCATAATGGAAGAGCAACGTACTAAGGTGAAAACTACAAGGTGGATTGTGGGAGTCTCAATAGTGATGTCGATTGAAGACTTAAAGTCCTATGGTTTTACAATTTTAGTGGTGTCCAACGATTATGATTCCACTCTAAATCGTTGTTTAGTGAAATTAGGAAAAATTGATCATTTGTCATTTTGTTTCACTAATTTGGCATAGAATAAAAACAATCCAGGTATTATTAGTAATTTATTGATATATTTTTCTTATTTGAGTAATAAGTGAAAATTAAAATAATAAAAATAGTATAAAACTAATGCATTTTCTACTGTAAATTTATTATTATAAAAAGTCGTGGAATCTTACAAAATTATGATTCGATTCTATAATTACAAATTTATTTCATTTTTTGATCTCATGGTGACCCGGTCATTTCACTACCTTGGTGGAAGTGCACCATACTAAGGTGCACTATGCATAGTTGAATTCCATTGTACCAAGGTGCACGTTGCATTACGAATGGTCGAAATACAAAATACCGAGGTTGACAATGAATATTGATAATGCACCGTAACACGGTACAACGCGCATGGTGCATAATGGAAGTGCAACGTACTAAGGTGAAAAGTACAAGGTGGATTGTGGGAGTCTCAATAGTGATGTCGATTGAAGACTTAAAGTCCTATCGCTTTACAATTTTAGTGGTGTCCAACGATTATGATTCCACTCTAAATCGTTGTTTAGTGAAATTAGGAAAAATTGATCATTTGTCATTTTTTTCACTGATTTGGCATAGAATAAAAACAATCCAGGTATTATTAGTAATTTATTGATATATTTCTCTTATTTGAGTAATAAATGAGAATTAAAATAATAACAATAGTATAAAACTAATGCATTTACTACTGTAATTTTTTATTGTAAAAAGTCGTGGAATCTTACGAAATTATGATTCGAACCTATAATTACAAATTCAGTCCATTTTTTGATCTCATGCCGACCTAGTCATTTCACTACCTTGGTGGAAGTGCACCATACTAAGGTGCACTATGCATAGTGGAATGCCACCGTACCAAGGTGCATGTTGTATTGCGAATGGTCGAAATACAAAATACCGAGATTGACAATGAATATTGATAGTGCACCGTAACACGGTACAACATGCATGGTGCATAATGGAAGAGCAACGTACTAAGGTGAAAACTACAAGGTGGATTGTGGGAGTCTCAATAGTGATGTCGATTGAAGAATTAAAGTCCTATGGTTTTACAATTTTAGTGGTGTCCAACGATTATGATTCCACTATAAATCGTTGTTTAGTGAACTTAGGAAAAATTGATCATTTGTCATTTTGTTTCACTTATTTGGCATAGAATAAAAACAATCCAGGTATTATTAGTAATTTATTGATATATTTTTCTTATTTGAGTAATAAGTGAAAATTAAAATAATAAAAATAGTATAAAACTAATGCATTTTCTACCGTAAATTTATTATTATAAAAAGTCGTGGAATCTTACAAAATTATGATTCGATTCTATAATTACAAATTTATTTCATTTTTTGATCTCATGGTGACCCGGTCATTTCACTACCTTGGTGGAAGTGCACCATACTAAGGTGCACTATGCATAGTTGAATTCCATTGTACCAAGGTGCACGTTGCATTACGAATGGTCGAAATACAAAATAACGAGGTTGACAATGAATATTGATAATGCACCGTAACACGGTACAACGCGCATGGTGCATAATGGAAGTGCAACGTACTAAGGTGAAAAGTACAAGGTGGATTGTGGGAGTCTCAATAGTGATGTCGATTGAAGACTTAAAGTCCTATCGCTTTACAATTTTAGTGGTGTCCAACGATTATGATTCCACTCTAAATCGTTGTTTAGTAAAATTAGGAAAAATTGATCATTTGTCATTTTGTTTCACTAATTTGGCATAGAATAAAAACAATCCCGGTACTATTAGTAATTTATTGATATATTTCTCTTATTTGAGTAATAAATGAGAATTAAAATAATAACAATAGTATAAAACTAATGCATTTACTACCGTAATTTTTTATTGTAAAAAGTTGTGGAATCTTACGAAATTATGATTCTAACCTATAATTACAAATTCAGTTCATTTTTTGATCTCATGCTGACCTAGTCATTTCACTACCATGGTGGAAGTGCACCATACTAAGGTGCACTATGCATAGTGGAATTCCACTGTACCAAGGTGCATGTTGTATTGCGAATGGTCGAAATACAAAATACCGAGATTGACAATGAATATTGATAATGCACCGTAACACGGTACAACATGCATGGTGCATAATGGAAGAGCAACGTACTAAGGTGAAAACTACAAGGTGGATTGTGGGAGTCTCAATAGTGATGTCGATTGAAGACTTAAAGTCCTATGGTTTTACAATTTTAGTGGTGTCCAACGATTATGATTCCACTCTAAATCGTTGTTTAGTGAAACTAGGAAAAATTGATCATTTGTCATTTTGTTTCACTAATTTGGCATAGAATAAAAACAATCCAGGTATTATTAGTAATTTATTGATATATTTTTCTTATTTGAGTAATAAGTGAAAATTAAAATAATAAAAATAGTATAAAACTAATGCATTTTCTACCGTAAATTTATTATTATAAAAAGTCGTGGAATCTTACAAAATTATGATTCGATTCTATAATTACAAATTTATTTCATTTTTTGATCTCATGGTGACCCGGTCATTTCACTACCTTGGTGGAAGTGCACCATACTAAGGTGCACTATGCATAGTTGAATTCCATTGTACCAAGGTGCACGTTGCATTACGAATGGTCGAAATACAAAATACCGAGGTTGACAATGAATATTGATAGTGCACCGTAACACGGTACAACGCGCATGGTGCATAATGGAAGTGCAACGTACTAAGGTGAAAAGTACAAGGTGGATTGTGGGAGTCTCAATAGTGATGTCGATTGAAGACTTAAAGTCCTATCGCTTTACAATTTTAGTGGTGTCCAACGATTATGATTCCACTCTAAATCGTTGTTTAGTGAAATTAGGAAAAATTGATCATTTGTCATTTTTTTCACTGATTTGGCATAGAATAAAAACAATCCAGGTATTATTAGTAATTTATTGATATATTTCTCTTATTTGAGTAATAAATGAGAATTAAAATAATAACAATAGTATAAAACTAATGCATTTACTACTGTAATTTTTTATTGTAAAAAGTCGTGGAATCTTACGAAATTATGATTCGAACCTATAATTACAAATTCAGTCCATTTTTTGATCTCATGCCGACCTAGTCATTTCACTACCTTGGTGGAAGTGCACCATACTAAGGTGCACTATGCATAGTGGAATGCCACTGTACCAAGGTGCATGTTGTATTGCGAATGGTCGAAATACAAAATACCGAGATTGACAATGAATATTGATAGTGCACCGTAACACGGTACAACATGCATGGTGCATAATGGAAGAGCAACGTACTAAGGTGAAAACTACAAGGTGGATTGTGGGAGTCTCAATAGTGATGTCGATTGAAGAATTAAAGTCCTATGGTTTTACAATTTTAGTGGTGTCCAACGATTATGATTCCATTATAAATCGTTGTTTAGTGAACTTAGGAAAAATTGATCATTTGTCATTTTGTTTCACTTATTTGGCATAGAATAAAAACAATCCAGGTATTATTAGTAATTTATTGATATATTTTTCTTATTTGAGTAATAAGTGAAAATTAAAATAATAACAATAGTATAAAACTAATGCATTTTCTACCGTAAATTTATTATTATAAAAAGTCGTGGAATCTTACGAAATTATGATTCGATTCTATAATTACAAATTTATTTCATTTTTTGATCTCATGGTGACCCGGTCATTTCACTACCTTGGTGGAAGTGCACCATACTAAGGTGCACTATGCATAGTTGAATTCCATTGTACCAAGGTGCACGTTGCATTACGAATGGTCGAAATACAAAATAACGAGGTTGACAATGAATATTGATAATGCACCGTAACACGGTACAACGCGCATGGTGCATAATGGAAGTGCAACGTACTAAGGTGAAAAGTACAAGGTGGATTGTGGGAGTCTCAATAGTGATGTCGATTGAAGACTTAAAGTCCTATCGCTTTACAATTTTAGTGGTGTCCAACGATTATGATTCCACTCTAAATCGTTGTTTAGTAAAATTAGGAAAAATTGATCATTTGTCATTTTGTTTCACTAATTTGGCATAGAATAAAAACAATCCAGGTATTATTAGTAATTTATTGATATATTTCTCTTATTTGAGTAATAAATGAGAATTAAAATAATAACAATAGTATAAAACTAATGCATTTACTACTGTAATTTTTTATTGTAAAAAGTCGTGGAATCTTACGAAATTATGATTCGAACCTATAATTACAAATTCAGTCCATTTTTTGATCTCATGCTGACCTAGTCATTTCACTACCTTGGTGGAAGTGCACCATACTAAGGTGCACTATGCATAGTGGAATGCCATTGTACCAAGGTGCATGTTGTATTGCGAATGGTCGAAATACAAAATACCGAGATTGACAATGAATATTGATAGTGCACCGTAACACGGTACAACATGCATGGTGCATAATGGAAGAGCAACGTACTAAGGTGAAAACTACAAGGTGGATTGTGGGAGTCTCAATAGTGATGTCGATTGAAGAATTAAAGTCCTATGGTTTTACAATTTTAGTGGTGTCCAACGATTATGATTCCACTCTAAATCTTTGTTTAGTGAAATTAGGAAAAATTGATCATTTGTCATTTTGTTTCACTAATTTGGCATAGAATAAAAACAATCCAGGTATTATTAGTAATTTATTGATATATTTTTCTTATTTGAGTAATAAGTGAAAATTAAAATAATAAAAATAGTATAAAACTAATGCATTTTCTACTGTAAATTTATTATTATAAAAAGTCGTGGAATCTTACAAAATTATGATTCGATTCTATAATTACAAATTTATTTCATTTTTTGATCTCATGGTGACCCGGTCATTTCACTACCTTGGTGGAAGTGCACCATACTAAGGTGCACTATGCATAGTTGAATTCCATTGTACCAAGGTGCACGTTGCATTACGAATGGTCGAAATACAAAATACCGAGGTTGACAATGAATATTGATAGTGCACCGTAACACGGTACAACGCGCATGGTGCATAATGGAAGTGCAACGTACTAAGGTGAAAAGTACAAGGTGGATTGTGGGAGTCTCAATAGTGATGTCGATTGAAGACTTAAAGTCCTATCGCTTTACAATTTTAGTGGTGTCCAACGATTATGATTCCACTCTAAATCGTTGTTTAGTGAAATTAGGAAAAATTGATCATTTGTCATTTTTTTTCACGATTTGGCATAGAATAAAAACAATCCAGGTATTATTAGTAATTTATTGATATATTTCTCTTATTTGAGTAATAAATGAGAATTAAAATAATAACAATAGTATAAAACTAATGCATTTACTACCGTAATTTTTTATTGTAAAAAGTCGTGGAATCTTACGAAATTATGATTCGAACCTATAATTACAAATTCAGTCCATTTTTTGATCTCATGCTGACCTAGTCATTTCACTACCTTGGTGGAAGTGCACCATACTAAGGTGCACTATGCATAGTGGAATGCCACTGTACCAAGGTGCATGTTGTATTGCGAATGGTCGAAATACAAAATACCGAGATTGACAATGAATATTGATAGTGCACTTGTAACACGGTACAACATGCATGGTGCATAATGGAAGAGCAACGTACTAAGGTGAAAACTACAAGGTGGATTGTGGGAGTCTCAATAGTGATGTCGATTGAAGAATTAAAGTCCTATGGTTTTACAATTTTAGTGGTGTCCAACGATTATGATTCCACTATAAATCGTTGTTTAGTGAACTTAGGAAAAATTGATCATTTGTCATTTTGTTTCACTTATTTGGCATAGAATAAAAACAATCCAGGTATTATTAGTAATTTATTGATATATTTTTCTTATTTGAGTAATAAGTGAAAATTAAAATAATAAAAATAGTATAAAACTAATGCATTTTCTACCGTAAATTTATTATTATAAAAAGTCGTGGAATCTTACAAAATTATGATTCGATTCTATAATTACAAATTTATTTCATTTTTTGATCTCATGGTGACCCGGTCATTTCACTACCTTGGTGGAAGTGCACCATACTAAGGTGCACTATGCATAGTTGAATTCCATTGTACCAAGGTGCACGTTGCATTACGAATGGTCGAAATACAAAATAACGAGGTTGACAATGAATATTGATAATGCACCGTAACACGGTACAACGCGCATGGTGCATAATGGAAGTGCAACGTACTAAGGTGAAAAGTACAAGGTGGATTGTGGGAGTCTCAATAGTGATGTCGATTGAAGACTTAAAGTCCTATCGCTTTACAATTTTAGTGGTGTCCAACGATTATGATTCCACTCTAAATCGTTGTTTAGTAAAATTAGGAAAAATTGATCATTTGTCATTTTGTTTCACTAATTTGGCATAGAATAAAAACAATCCTGGTACTATTAGTAATTTATTGATATATTTCTCTTATTTGAGTAATAAATGAGAATTAAAATAATAACAATAGTATAAAACTAATGCATTTACTACTGTAATTTTTTATTGTAAAAAGTTGTGGAATCTTACGAAATTATGATTCTAACCTATAATTACAAATTCAGTTCATTTTTTGATCTCATGCTGACCTAGTCATTTCACTACCATGGTGGAAGTGCACCATACTAAGGTGCACTATGCATAGTGGAATTCCACTGTACCAAGGTGCATGTTGTATTGCGAATGGTCGAAATACAAAATACCGAGATTGACAATGAATATTGATAGTGCACTGTAACACGGTACAACATGCATGGTGCATAATGGAAGAGCAACGTACTAAGGTGAAAACTACAAGGTGGATTGTGGGAGTCTCAATAGTGATGTCGATTGAAGACTTAAAGTCCTATGGTTTTACAATTTTAGTGGTGTCCAACGATTATGATTCCACTCTAAATCGTTGTTTAGTGAAACTAGGAAAAATTGATCATTTGTCATTTTGTTTCACTAATTTGGCATAGAATAAAAACAATCCGGGTATTATTAGTAATTTATTGATATATTTTTCTTATTTGAGTAATAAGTGAAAATTAAAATAATAAAAATAGTATAAAACTAATGCATTTTCTACTGTAAATTTATTATTATAAAAAGTCGTGGAATCTTACAAAATTATGATTCGATTCTATAATTACAAATTTATTTCATTTTTTGATCTCATGGTGACCCGGTCATTTCACTACCTTGGTGGAAGTGCACCATACTAAGGTGCACTATGCATAGTTGAATTCCATTGTACCAAGGTGCACGTTGCATTACGAATGGTCGAAATACAAAATACCGAGGTTGACAATGAATATTGATAGTGCACCGTAACACGGTACAACGCGCATGGTGCATAATGGAAGTGCAACGTACTAAGGTGAAAAGTACAAGGTGGATTGTGGGAGTCTCAATAGTGATGTCGATTGAAGACTTAAAGTCCTATCGCTTTACAATTTTAGTGGTGTCCAACGATTATGATTCCACTCTAAATCGTTGTTTAGTGAAATTAGGAAAAATTGATCATTTGTCATTTTTTTCACCGATTTGGCATAGAATAAAAACAATCCAGGTATTATTAGTAATTTATTGATATATTTCTCTTATTTGAGTAATAAATGAGAATTAAAATAATAACAATAGTATAAAACTAATGCATTTACTACGTAATTTTTTATTGTAAAAAGTCGTGGAATCTTACGAAATTATGATTCGAACCTATAATTACAAATTCAGTCCATTTTTTGATCTCATGCGACCTAGTCATTTCACTACCTTGGTGGAAGTGCACCATACTAAGGTGCACTATGCATAGTGGAATGCCATTGTACCAAGGTGCATGTTGTATTGCGAATGGTCGAAATACAAAATACCGAGATTGACAATGAATATTGATAGTGCACGTAACACGGTACAACATGCATGGTGCATAATGGAAGAGCAACGTACTAAGGTGAAAACTACAAGGTGGATTGTGGGAGTCTCAATAGTGATGTCGATTGAAGAATTAAAGTCCTATGGTTTTACAATTTTAGTGGTGTCCAACGATTATGATTCCATTATAAATCGTTGTTTAGTGAACTTAGGAAAAATTGATCATTTGTCATTTTGTTTCACTTATTTGGCATAGAATAAAAACAATCCAGGTATTATTAGTAATTTATTGATATATTTTTCTTATTTGAGTAATAAGTGAAAATTAAAATAATAAAAATAGTATAAAACTAATGCATTTTCTATTGTAAATTTATTATTATAAAAAGTCGTGGAATCTTACAAAATTATGATTCGATTCTATAATTACAAATTTATTTCATTTTTTGATCTCATGGTGACCCGGTCATTTCACTACCTTGGTGGAAGTGCACCATACTAAGGTGCACTATGCATAGTTGAATTCCATTGTACCAAGGTGCACGTTGCATTACGAATGGTCGAAATACAAAATACCAAGGTTGACAATGAATATTGATAGTGCACCGTAACACGGTACAACGCGCATGGTGCATAATGGAAGTGCAACGTACTAAGGTGAAAAGTACAAGGTGGATTGTGGGAGTCTCAATAGTGATGTCAATTGAAGACTTAAAGTCCTATAGCTTTACAATTTTAGTGGTGTCCAACGATTATGATTCCACTCTAAATCGTTGTTTAGTGAAATTAGGAAAAATTGATCATTTATCATTTTGTTTCACTAATTTGGTATAGAATAAAAACAATCCAGGTATTATTAGTAATTTATTGATATATTTTTCTTATTTGAGTAATAAGTGAAAATTAAAATAATAACAATAGTATAAAACTAATGCATTTTCTACTGTAAATTTATTATTATAAAAAGTCGTGGAATCTTACGAAATTATGATTCGATTCTATAATTACAAATTTATTTCATTTTTTGATCTCATGGTGACCCGGTCATTTCACTACCTTGGTGGAAGTGCACCATACTAAGGTGCACTATGCATAGTTGAATTCCATTGTACCAAGGTGCACGTTGCATTACGAATGGTCGAAATACAAAATAACGAGGTTGACAATGAATATTGATAATGCACTGTAACACGGTACAACGCGCATGGTGCATAATGGAAGTGCAACGTACTAAGGTGAAAAGTACAAGGTGGATTGTGGGAGTCTCAATAGTGATGTCGATTGAAGACTTAAAGTCCTATCGCTTTACAATTTTAGTGGTGTCCAACGATTATGATTCCACTCTAAATCGTTGTTTAGTAAAATTAGGAAAAATTGATCATTTGTCATTTTGTTTCACTAATTTGGCATAGAATAAAAACAATCCGGGTATTATTAGTAATTTATTGATATATTTCTCTTATTTGAGTAATAAATGAGAATTAAAATAATAACAATAGTATAAAACTAATGCATTTACTACTGTAATTTTTTATTGTAAAAAGTCGTGGAATCTTACGAAATTATGATTCGAACCTATAATTACAAATTCAGTCCATTTTTTGATCTCATGCCGACCTAGTCATTTCACTACCTTGGTGGAAGTGCACCATACTAAGGTGCACTATGCATAGTGGAATGCCACTGTACCAAGGTGCATGTTGTATTGCGAATGGTCGAAATACAAAATACCGAGATTGACAATGAATATTGATAGTGCACCGTAACACGGTACAACATGCATGGTGCATAATGGAAGAGCAACGTACTAAGGTGAAAACTACAAGGTGGATTGTGGGAGTCTCAATAGTGATGTCGATTGAAGAATTAAAGTCCTATGGTTTTACAATTTTAGTGGTGTCCAACGATTATGATTCCACTCTAAATCTTTGTTTAGTGAAATTAGGAAAAATTGATCATTTGTCATTTTGTTTCACTAATTTGGCATAGAATAAAAACAATCCAGGTATTATTAGTAATTTATTGATATATTTTTCTTATTTGAGTAATAAGTGAAAATTAAAATAATAAAAATAGTATAAAACTAATGCATTTTCTACTGTAAATTTATTATTATAAAAAGTCGTGGAATCTTACAAAATTATGATTCGATTCTATAATTACAAATTTATATCATTTTTTGATCTCATGGTGACCCGATCATTTCACTACCCTGGTGGAAGTGCACCATACTAAGGTGCACTATGCATAGTTGAATTCCATTGTACCAAGGTGCACGTTGCATTACGAATGGTCGAAATACAAAATACCGAGGTTGAGAATGAATATTGATAGTGCACTGTAACACGGTACAACGCGCATGGTGCATAATGGAAGTGCAACGTACTAAGGTGAAAAGTACAAGGTGGATTGTGGGAGTCTCAATAGTGATGTCGATTGAAGACTTAAAGTCCTATCGCTTTACAATTTTAGTGGTGTCCAACGATTATGATTCCACTCTAAATCGTTGTTTAGTGAAATTAGGAAAAATTGATCATTTGTCATTTTTTTCACTGATTTGGCATAGAATAAAAACAATCCAGTTATTATTAGTAATTTATTGATATATTTCTGTTATTTGAGTAATAAATGAGAATTAAAATAACAACAATCGTATAAAACTAATGCATTTACTACTGTAATTTTTTATTGTAAAAAGTCGTGGAATCTTACGAAATTATGATTCGAACCTACAATTACAAATTCAGTTCATTTTTTGATCTCATGCTGACCTGGTCATTTCACTACCTTGGTGGAAGTGCACCATACTAAGGTGCACTATGCATAGTGGAATTCCACTGTACCAAGGTGCATGTTGTATTGCGAATGGTCGAAATACAAAATACCGAGATTGACAATGAATATTGATAGTGCACTGTAACACGGTACAACATGCATGGTGCATAATGGAAGAGCAACGTGCTAAGGTGAAAACTACAAGGTGGATTGTGGGAGTCTCAATAGTGATGTCGAGGGAAGACATAAAGTCCTATGGTTTTACATTTTTAGTGAAGTCCAACGATTACGATTCCACTCTAAATCATTGTTTAGTGAAATCCGGAAAAATTGATCATTTGTCCTTTTGTTTCACTGATTTGGCATAGAATAAAAACAATCCAGGTATTATTTGTAATTTATTGATATATTTTTCTTATTTGAGTAATAAGTGAAAATTAATATAATAACAATAGTATAAAACTAATGCATTTACTACTGTAATTTTTTATTGTAAAAAGTCGTGGACTCTTATGAAATTATGATTCGATTCTATAATTACAAATTTATTTCATTTTTTGATCTCATGGTGACCCGGTCATTTCACTACCTTGGTGGAAGTGCACCATACTAAGGTGCACTATGCATAGTTGAATTCCATTGTACCAAGGTGCACGTTGCATTACGAATGGTCGAAATACAAAATAACGAGGTTGACAATGAATATTGATAATGCACAGGTAACACGGTACAACGCGCATGGTGCATAATGGAAGTGCAACGTACTAAGGTGAAAAGTACAAGGTGGATTGTGGGAGTCTCAATAGTGATGTCGATTGAAGACTTAAAGTCCTATCGGTTTACAATTTTAGTGGTGTCCAACGATTATGATTCCACTCTAAATCGTTGTTTAGTAAAATTAGGAAAAATTGATCATTTGTCATTTTGTTTCACTAATTTGGCATAGAATAAAAACAATCCAGGTATTATTAGTAATTTATTGATATATTTCTCTTATTTGAGTAATAAATGAGAATTAAAATAATAACAATAGTATAAAACTAATCCATTTACTACTGTAATTTTTTATTGTAAAAAGTCGTGGAATCTTACGAAATTATGATTCTAACCTATAATTACAAATTCAGTTCATTTTTTGATCTCATGCTGACCTAGTCATTTCACTACCATGGTGGAAGTGCACCATACTAAGGTGCACTATGCATAGTGGAATTCCACTGTACCAAGGTGCATGTTGTATTGCGAATGGTCGAAATACAAAATACCGAGATTGACAATGAATATTGATAGTGCACTGTAACACGGTACAACATGCATGGTACATAATGGAACAGCAACGTACTAAGGTGAAAACTACAAGGTGGATTGTGGGAGTCTCAATAGTGATGTCGATTGAAGACTTAAAGTCCTATGGTTTTACAATTTTAGTGGTGTCCAACGATTATGATTCCACTCTAAATCGTTGTTTAGTGAAATTAGGAAAAATTGATCATTTGTCATTTTGTTTCACTAATTTGGCATAGAATAAAAACAATCCAGGTATTATTAGTAATTTATTGATATATTTTTCTTATTTGAGTAATAAGTGAAAATTAAAATAATAAAAATAGTATAAAACTAATGCATTTTCTACTGTAAATTTATTATTATAAAAAGTCGTGGAATCTTACAAAATTATGATTCGATTCTATAATTACAAATTTATATCATTTTTTGATCTCATGGTGACCCGGTCATTTCACTACCCTGGTGGAAGTGCACCATACTAAGGTGCACTATGCATAGTTGAATTCCATTGTACCAAGGTGCACGTTGCATTACGAATGGTCGAAATACAAAATACCGAGGTTGAGAATGAATATTGATAGTGCAACCGTAACACGGTACAACGCGCATGGTGCATAATGGAAGTGCAACGTACTAAGGTGAAAAGTACAAGGTGGATTGTGGGAGTCTCAATAGTGATGTCGATTGAAGACTTAAAGTCCTATCGCTTTACAATTTTAGTGGTGTCCAACGATTATGATTCCACTCTAAATCGTTGTTTATTGAAATTAGGAAAAATTGATCATTTGTCATTTTTTCACTGATTTGGCATAGAATAAAAACAATCCAGGTATTATTAGTAATTTATTGATATATTTCTCTTATTTGAGTAATAAATGAGAATTAAAATAACAACAATCGTATAAAACTAATGCATTTACTACTGTAATTTTTTATTGTAAAAAGTCGTGGAATCTTACGAAATTATGATTCGAACCTACAATTACCAATTCAGTTCATTTTTTGATCTCATGCTGACCTGGTCATTTCACTACCTTGGTGGAAGTGCACCATACTAAGGTGCACTATGCATAGTGGAATTCCACTGTACCAAGGTGCATGTTGTATTGCGAATGGTCGAAATACAAAATACCGAGGTTGACAATGAATATTGATCCGCACCGTAACACGGTACAACGTGCATGGTGCATAATGGAAGGGCAACGTACTAAGGTGAAAAGTACAAGGTGGATTGTGGGAGTCTCAATAGTGATGTCGAGGGAAGACATAAAGTCCTATGGTTTTACATTTTTAGTGAAGTCCAACGATTACGATTCCACTCTAAATCATTGTTTAGTGAAATCAGTAAAATTTGATCATTTGTCCTTTTGTTTCGCTGATTTGGCATAGAATAAAAACAATCCAGGTATTATTAGTAATTTATTGATATATTTCTCTTATTTGAGTAATAAATGAGAATTAAAATAACAACAATAGTATAAAACTAATGCATTTACTACCGTAATTTTTTATTGTAAAAAGTCGTGGAATCTTACGAAATTATGATTCGAACCTACAATTACAAATTCAGTTCATTTTTTGATCTCATGCTTGACCCGGTCATTTCAATACCTTGGTGGAAGTGCGACATACTAGGTGCACTATGCATAGTTGAATTCCACCGTACCAAGGTGCACGTTGCATTGCGAATGGTCGAAATACAAAATACCGAGGTTGACAATGAATATTGATAGTGCACCGTAACACGGTACAACGTGCATGGTGCATAATGGAAGGGCAACGTACTAAGGTGAAAAGTACAAGGTGGATTGTGGGAGTCTCAATAGTGATGTCGAGGGAAGACATAAAGTCCTATGGTTTTACATTTTTAGTGAAGTCCAACGATTACGATTCCACTCTAAATCATTGTTTAGTGAAATCGTAAAATTTGATCATTTGTCCTTTTGTTTCACCGATTTGGCATAGAATAAAAACAATCCAGGTATTATTAGTAATTTATTGATATATTTCTCTTATTTGAGTAATAAATGAGAATTAAAATAACAACAATAGTATAAAACTAATGCATTTACTACCGTAATTTTTTATTGTAAAAAGTCGTGGAATCTTACGAAATTATGATTCGAACCTACAATTACAAATTCAGTTCATTTTTTGATCTCATGCCGACCCGGTCATTTCAATACCTTGGTGGAAGTGCGACATACTAGGTGCACTATGCATAGTTGAATTCCACCGTACCAAGGTGCACGTTGCATTGCGAATGGTCGAAATACAAAATACCGAGGTTGACAATGAATATTGATAGTGCACCGTAACACGGTACAACGTGCATGGTGCATAATGGAAGGGCAACGTACTAAGGTGAAAAGTACAAGGTGGATTGTGGGAGTCTCAATAGTGATGTCGAGGGAAGACATAAAGTCCTATGGTTTTACATTTTTAGTGAAGTCCAACGATTACGATTCCACTCTAAATCATTGTTTAGAGAAATCAGTAAAATTTGATCATTTGTCCTTTTGTTTCACTGATTTGGCATAGAATAAAAACAATCCAGGTATTATTAGTAATTTATTGATATATTTCTCTTATTTGAGTAATAAATGAGAATTAAAATAACAACAATAGTATAAAACTAATGCATTTACTACGTAATTTTTTATTGTAAAAAGTCGTGGAATCTTACGAAATTATGATTCGAACCTACAATTACAAATTCAGTTCATTTTTTGATCTCATGCCGACCCGGTCATTTCAATACCTTGGTGGAAGTGCGACATACTAGGTGCACTATGCATAGTTGAATTCCACTGTACCAAGGTGCACGTTGCATTGCGAATGGTCGAAATACAAAATACCGAGGTTGACAATGAATATTGATAGTGCACTGTAACACGGTACAACGTGCATGGTGCATAATGGAAGGGCAACGTACTAAGGTGAAAAGTACAAGGTGGATTGTGGGAGTCTCAATAGTGATGTCGAGGGAAGACATAAAGTCCTATGGTTTTACATTTTTAGTGAAGTCCAACGATTACGATTCCACTCTAAATCATTGTTTAGTGAAATCGGTAAAATTTGATCATTTGTCCTTTTGTTTCACTGATTTGGCATAGAATAAAAACAATCCAGGTATTATTAGTAATTTATTGATATATTTCTCTTATTTGAGTAATAAATGAGAATTAAAATAACAACAATAGTATAAAACTAATGCATTTACTACTGTAATTTTTTATTGTAAAAAGTCGTGGAATCTTACGAAATTATGATTCGAACCTACAATTACAAATTCAGTTCATTTTTTGATCTCATGCCGACCCGGTCATTTCAATACCTTGGTGGAAGTGCGACATACTAGGTGCACTATGCATAGTTGAATTCCACTGTACCAAGGTGCACGTTGCATTGCGAATGGTCGAAATACAAAATACCGAGGTTGACAATGAATATTGATAGTGCACTGTAACACGGTACAACGTGCATGGTGCATAATGGAAGGGCAACGTACTAAGGTGAAAAGTACAAGGTGGATTGTGGGAGTCTCAATAGTGATGTCGAGGGAAGACATAAAGTCCTATGGTTTTACATTTTTAGTGAAGTCCAACGATTACGATTCCACTCTAAATCATTGTTTAGAGAAATCAGTAAAATTTGATCATTTGTCCTTTTGTTTCACTGATTTGGCATAGAATAAAAACAATCCAGGTATTATTAGTAATTTATTGATATATTTCTCTTATTTGAGTAATAAATGAGAATTAAAATAACAACAATAGTATAAAACTAATGCATTTACTACTGTAATTTTTTATTGTAAAAAGTCGTGGAATCTTACGAAATTATGATTCGAACCTACAATTACAAATTCAGTTCATTTTTTGATCTCATGCTGACCCGGTCATTTCAATACCTTGGTGGAAGTGCGACATACTAGGTGCACTATGCATAGTTGAATTCCACTGTACCAAGGTGCACGTTGCATTGCGAATGGTCGAAATACAAAATACCGAGGTTGACAATGAATATTGATAGTGCAATCGTAACACGGTACAACGTGCATGGTGCATAATGGAAGGGCAACGTACTAAGGTGAAAAGTACAAGGTGGATTGTGGGAGTCTCAATAGTGATGTCGAGGGAAGACATAAAGTCCTATGGTTTTACATTTTTAGTGAAGTCCAACGATTACGATTCCACTCTAAATCATTGTTTAGAGAAATCAGTAAAATTTGATCATTTGTCCTTTTGTTTCACCGATTTGGCATAGAATAAAAACAATCCAGGTATTATTAGTAATTTATTGATATATTTCTCTTATTTGAGTAATAAATGAGAATTAAAATAACAACAATAGTATAAAACTAATGCATTTACTACCGTAATTTTTTATTGTAAAAAGTCGTGGAATCTTACGAAATTATGATTCGAACCTACAATTACAAATTCAGTTCATTTTTTGATCTCATGCCGACCCGGTCATTTCAATACCTTGGTGGAAGTGCGACATACTAGGTGCACTATGCATAGTTGAATTCCACTGTACCAAGGTGCACGTTGCATTGCGAATGGTCGAAATACAAAATACCGAGGTTGACAATGAATATTGATAGTGCACTGTAACACGGTACAACGTGCATGGTGCATAATGGAAGGGCAACGTACTAAGGTGAAAAGTACAAGGTGGATTGTGGGAGTCTCAATAGTGATGTCGAGGGAAGACATAAAGTCCTATGGTTTTACATTTTTAGTGAAGTCCAACGATTACGATTCCACTCTAAATCATTGTTTAGTGAAATCAGTAAAATTTGATCATTTGTCCTTTTGTTTCACTGATTTGGCATAGAATAAAAACAATCTAGGTATTATTAGTAATTTATTGATATATTTCTCTTATTTGAGTAATAAATGAGAATTAAAATAACAACAATAGTATAAAACTAATACATTTACTACTGTAATTTTTTATTGTAAAAAGTCGTGGAATCTTACGAAATTATGATTCGAACCTACAATTACAAATTCAGTTCATTTTTTGATCTCATGCTGACCCGGTCATTTCAATACCTTGGTGGAAGTGCGACATACTAGGTGCACTATGCATAGTTGAATTCCACTGTACCAAGGTGCACGTTGCATTGCGAATGGTCGAAATACAAAATACCGAGGTTGACAATGAATATTGATAGTGCACTGTAACACGGTACAACGTGCATGGTGCATAATGGAAGGGCAACGTACTAAGGTGAAAAGTACAAGGTGGATTGTGGGAGTCTCAATAGTGATGTCGAGGGAAGACATAAAGTCCTATGGTTTTACATTTTTAGTGAAGTCCAACGATTACGATTCCACTCTAAATCATTGTTTAGAGAAATCGGTAAAATTTGATCATTTGTCCTTTTGTTTCACCGATTTGGCATAGAATAAAAACAATCCAGGTATTATTAGTAATTTATTGATATATTTCTCTTATTTGAGTAATAAATGAGAATTAAAATAACAACAATAGTATAAAACTAATGCATTTACTACCGTAATTTTTTATTGTAAAAAGTCGTGGAATCTTACGAAATTATGATTCGAACCTACAATTACAAATTCAGTTCATTTTTTGATCTCATGCTGACCCGGTCATTTCAATACCTTGGTGGAAGTGCGACATACTAGGTGCACTATGCATAGTTGAATTCCATTGTACCAAGGTGCACGTTGCATTGCGAATGGTCGAAATACAAAATACCGAGGTTGACAATGAATATTGATAGTGCACCGTAACACGGTACAACGTGCATGGTGCATAATGGAAGGGCAACGTACTAAGGTGAAAAGTACAAGGTGGATTGTGGGAGTCTCAATAGTGATGTCGAGGGAAGACATAAAGTCCTATGGTTTTACATTTTTAGTGAAGTCCAACGATTACGATTCCACTCTAAATCATTGTTTAGTGAAATCAGTAAAATTTGATCATTTGTCCTTTTGTTTCACTGATTTGGCATAGAATAAAAACAATCCAGGTATTATTAGTAATTTATTGATATATTTCTCTTATTTGAGTAATAAATGAGAATTAAAATAACAACAATAGTATAAAACTAATGCATTTACTACTGTAATTTTTTATTGTAAAAAGTCGTGGAATCTTACGAAATTATGATTCGAACCTACAATTACAAATTCAGTTCATTTTTTGATCTCATGCCGACCCGGTCATTTCAATACCTTGGTGGAAGTGCGACATACTAGGTGCACTATGCATAGTTGAATTCCACTTGTACCAAGGTGCACGTTGCATTGCGAATGGTCGAAATACAAAATACCGAGGTTGACAATGAATATTGATAGTGCATCGTAACACGGTACAACGTGCATGGTGCATAATGGAAGGGCAACGTACTAAGGTGAAAAGTACAAGGTGGATTGTGGGAGTCTCAATAGTGATGTCGAGGGAAGACATAAAGTCCTATGGTTTTACATTTTTAGTGAAGTCCAACGATTACGATTCCACTCTAAATCATTGTTTAGAGAAATCAGTAAAATTTGATCATTTGTCCTTTTGTTTCACTGATTTGGCATAGAATAAAAACAATCCAGGTATTATTAGTAATTTATTGATATATTTCTCTTATTTGAGTAATAAATGAGAATTAAAATAACAACAATAGTATAAAACTAATGCATTTACTACTGTAATTTTTTATTGTAAAAAGTCGTGGAATCTTACGAAATTATGATTCGAACCTACAATTACAAATTCAGTTCATTTTTTGATCTCATGCCGACCCGGTCATTTCAATACCTTGGTGGAAGTGCGACATACTAGGTGCACTATGCATAGTTGAATTCCACTGTACCAAGGTGCACGTTGCATTGCGAATGGTCGAAATACAAAATACCGAGGTTGACAATGAATATTGATAGTGCACGTAACACGGTACAACGTGCATGGTGCATAATGGAAGGGCAACGTACTAAGGTGAAAAGTACAAGGTGGATTGTGGGAGTCTCAATAGTGATGTCGAGGGAAGACATAAAGTCCTATGGTTTTACATTTTTAGTGAAGTCCAACGATTACGATTCCACTCTAAATCATTGTTTAGAGAAATCAGTAAAATTTGATCATTTGTCCTTTTGTTTCACTGATTTGGCATAGAATAAAAACAATCCAGGTATTATTAGTAATTTATTGATATATTTCTCTTATTTGAGTAATAAATGAGAATTAAAATAACAACAATAGTATAAAACTAATGCATTTACTACTGTAATTTTTTATTGTAAAAAGTCGTGGAATCTTACGAAATTATGATTCGAACCTACAATTACAAATTCAGTTCATTTTTTGATCTCATGCCGACCCGGTCATTTCAATACCTTGGTGGAAGTGCGACATACTAGGTGCACTATGCATAGTTGAATTCCACTGTACCAAGGTGCACGTTGCATTGCGAATGGTCGAAATACAAAATACCGAGGTTGACAATGAATATTGATAGTGCACTGTAACACGGTACAACGTGCATGGTGCATAATGGAAGGGCAACGTACTAAGGTGAAAAGTACAAGGTGGATTGTGGGAGTCTCAATAGTGATGTCGAGGGAAGACATAAAGTCCTATGGTTTTACATTTTTAGTGAAGTCCAACGATTACGATTCCACTCTAAATCATTGTTTAGTGAAATCAGTAAAATTTGATCATTTGTCCTTTTGTTTCACTGATTTGGCATAGAATAAAAACAATCCAGGTATTATTAGTAATTTATTGATATATTTCTCTTATTTGAGTAATAAATGAGAATTAAAATAACAACAATAGTATAAAACTAATACATTTACTACTGTAATTTTTTATTGTAAAAAGTCGTGGAATCTTACGAAATTATGATTCGAACCTACAATTACAAATTCGGTTTATTTTTTGATCTCATGCCGACTCGGTCATTTCACTACCTTGGTGGAAGTGCACCATACTAAGGTGCACTATGCATAGTGGAATTCCATTGTACCAAGGTGCATGTTGTATTGCGAATGGTCGAAATACAAAATACCGAGATTGACGATGAATATTGATAGTGCACTGTAACACGGTACAACATGCATGGTGCATAATGGAAGAGCAACGTGCTAAGGTGAAAACTACAAGGTGGATTGTGGGAGTCTCAATAGTGATGTCGAGGGAAGACATAAAGTCCTATGGTTTTACATTTTTAGTGAAGTCCAACGATTACGATTCCACTCTAAATCATTGTTTAGTGAAATCAGTAAAAATTGATCATTTGTCCTTTTGTTTCACTGATTTGGCATAGAATAAAAACAATCCAGGTATTATTTGTAATTTATTGATATATTTTTCTTATTTGAGTAATAAGTGAAAATTAATATAATAACAATAGTATAAAACTAATGCATTTACTACTGTAATTTTTTATTGTAAAAAGTCGTGGACTCTTATGAAATTATTATTCGATTCTATAATTACAAATTTATTTCATTTTTTGATCTCATGCTGACCCGGTCATTTCAATACCTTGGTGGAAGTGCGCCATACTTGGTGCACTATGCATAGTTGAATTACACTGTACCAAGGTGCACGTTGCATTGCGAATGGTCGAAATACAAAATACCGAGGTTGACAATGAATATTGATAGTGCACTGTAACACGGTACAACGTGCATGGTGCATAATGGAAGGGCAACGTACTAAGGTGAAAAGTACAAGGTGGATTGTGGGAGTCTCAATAGTGATGTCGAGGGAAGACATAAAGTCCTATGGTTTTACATTTTTAGTGAAGTCCAGCGATTACGATTCCACTCTAAATCATTGTTTAGTGAAATCGGTAAAAATTGATCATTTGTCCTTTTGTTTCACCGATTTGGCATAGAATAAAAACAATCCGGGTATTATTTGTAATTTATTGATATATTTTTCTTATTTGAGTAATAAGTGAAAATTAATATAATAACAATAGTATAAAACTAATGCATTTACTACCGTAATTTTTTATTGTAAAAAGTCGTGGAATCTTACGAAATTATGATTCGAACCTACAATTACAAATTCGAGTTCATTTTTTGATCTCATGCCGACCTCGGTCATTTCACTACCTTGGTGGAAGTGAACCATACTAAGGTGCACTATGCATAGTGGAATTCCACTGTACCAAGGTGCATGTTGCATTGCGAATGGTCGAAATACAAAATACCGAGGTTGACAATGAATATTGATAGTGCACTGTAACACGGTACAACTTGCATGGTGCATAATGGAAGAGCAACGTAGTAAGGTGAAAACTACAAGGTGGGTTGTGGGAGTCTCAATAGTGATGTCGATTGAAGACTTAAAGTCCTATGGTTTTACAATTTTAGTGTGTCCAACGATTATGATTCCACTCTAAATCGTTGTTTAGTGAAATTAGGAAAAATTGATCCTTTGTCATTTTGTTTCACTGATTTGGCATAGAATAAAAGCAATCCAGGTATTATTAGTAATTTATTGATATATTTTTCTTATTCGAGTAATAAGTGAAAATTAAAATAATAACAATAGTATAAAACTAATGCATTTTCTACTGTAAATTTATTATAATAAAAAGTCGTGGAATCTTATGAAATTATTATTCGATTCTATAATTACAAATTTATTTCATTTTTTGATCTCATGCTGACCCGGTCATTTCAATACCTTGGTGGAAGTGCGCCATACTAGGTGCACTATGCATAGTTGAATTCCACTGTACCAAGGTGCACGTTGCATTGCGAATGGTCGAAATACAAAATACCGAGGTTGACAATGAATATTGATAGTGCACTGTAACACGGTACAACGTGCATGGTGCATAATGGAAGGGCAACGTACTAAGGTGAAAAGTACAAGGTGGATTGTGGGAGTCTCAATAGTGATGTCGAGGGAAGACATAAAGTCCTATGGTTTTACATTTTTAGTGAAGTCCAACGATTACGATTCCACTCTAAATCATTGTTTAGTGAAATCAGTAAAAATTGATCATTTGTCCTTTTGTTTCACTGATTTGGCATAGAATAAAAATAACCCAGGTATTATTTGTAATTTATTGATATATTTTTCTTATTTGAGTAATAAGTGAAAATTAATATAATAACAATAGTATAAAACTAATGCATTTACTACTGTAATTTTTTATTGTAAAAAGTCGTGGAATCTTACGAAATTATGATTCGAACCTACAATTACAAATTCAGTTCATTTTTTGATCTCATGCTGACCTGGTCATTTCACTACCTTGGTGGAAGTGCACCATACTAAGGTGCACTATGCATAGTGGAATTCCATTGTACCATGGTGCATGTTGTATTGCGAATGGTCGAAATACAAAATACCAAGATTGACAATGAATATTGATAGTGCACTGTAACACGGTACAACATGCATGGTGCATAATGGAAGAGCAACGTACTAAGGTGAAAACTACAAGGTGGATTGTGGGAGTCTCAATAGTGATGTCGATTGAAGACTTAAAGTCCTATGGTTTTACAATATTAGTGGTGTCAAACGATTATGATTCCACTCAAAATCGTTGTTTAGTGAAATCAGGAAAAATTGATCATTTGTCATTTTGTTTCACTAATTTGGCATGGAATAAAAATATCCAAGTATTATTAGTAATTTATTGATAGATTTTTCTTATTTGAGTAATAAGTGAAAATTAAAATAACAACAATAGTATAAAACTAATGCATTTTCTACTTTAAATTTATTATTATAAAAAGTCGTGGAATCATACGAAATTATGATTCGATTCTACGATTACAAATTCAGTGCATTTTTCGATCTCATGCTGACCCGATAATTTCACAACATTGGTGGAAGTGCATCATACTAAGGTGCACTATGCATAGTGGAATTTCACTATACCAAGGTGCACGTTTCATTGCAAATGGTCAAAATAGAAAATACCGAGGTTGACAATGAATATTGATAGTGCACAGTAATACGGTACAACGTGCATGGTGCATAATGGAAGTGCAACGTATTAATGTGAAAAGTACAAGGTGGATTGTGGGAGTCTCAATAGTGATGTCGATTGAAATCTTAAAGTCCTATGGTTTTACAATTTTAGTGGTGTCCAATGATTATGATTCCACTCAAAATCGTTGTTTAGTGAAATCAGTAAAAATTGGTCATTTATCATGTTGTTTCACTAATTTGGCATAGAATAAAAAAAATCCAGGTATTATTAGTAATTTATTGATATATTTTTCTTATTCGAGTAATAAGTGAAAATTAAAATAATAACAATAGTATAAAACTAATGCATTTTCTACTGTAAATTTATTATTATAAAAAGTCGTGGAATCTTACGAAATTATGATTCGATTCTACAATTAGAAATTTATTTCATTTTTTGATCTCATGCTGACCTGGTCATTTCACTACCTTGGTGGAAGTGCACCATACTAAGGTGCACTATGCATAGTGGAATTCCACTGTACCATGGTGCATGTTGTATTGCGAATGGTCGAAATACAAAATACCAAGATTGACAATGAATATTGATAGTGCACTGTAACACGGTACAACATGCATGGTGCATAATGGAAGAGCAACGTACTAAGGTGAAAACTACAAGGTGGATTGTGGGAGTCTCAATAGTGATGTTGATTGAAGACTTAAAGTCCTATGGTTTTACAATTTTAGTGGTGTCCAACGATTATGATTCCACTCTAAATCGTTGTTTAGTGATATTAGGAAAAATTGATCATTTGTCATTTTGTTTCACTGATTTGGCATAGAATAAAAACAATCCAGGTATTATTAGTAATTTATTGATATATTTTTCTTATTCGAGTAATAAGTGAAAATTAAAATAATAACAATAGTATAAAACTAATGCATTTTCTACTGTAAATTTATTATTATAAAAAGTCGTGGAATCTTACGAAATTATGATTCGATTCTACAATTAGAAATTTATTTCATTTTTTGATCTCATCTTGACCTGGTCATTTCACTACCTTGGTGGAAGTGCACCATACTAAGGTGCACTATGCATAGTGGAATTCCATTGTACCAAGGTGCATGTTGTATTGCGAATGGTCGAAATACAAAATACCGAGATTGACAATGAATATTGATAGTGCACTTTGTAACACGGTACAACATGCATGGTGCATAATGGAAGAGCAACGTACTAAGGTGAAAACTACAAGGTGGATTGTGGGAGTCTCAATAGTGATGTTGATTGAAGACTTAAAGTCCTATGGTTTTACAATTTTAGTGGTGTCCAACGATTATGATTCCACTCTAAATCGTTGTTTAGTGATATTAGGAAAAATTGATCATTTGTCATTTTGTTTCACTGATTTGGCATAGAATAAAAACAATCTAGGTATTATTAGTAATTTATTGATATATTTTTCTTATTCGAGTAATAAGTGAAAATTAAAATAATAACAATAGTATAAAACTAATGCATTTTCTACTGTAAATTTATTATTATAAAAAGTCGTGGAATCTTACGAAATTATTATTCGATTCTACAATTAGAAATTTATTTCATTTTTCGATCTCATCTTGACTCGGTCATTTCACTACCTTGGTGGAAGTGCACCATACTAAGGTGCACTATGCATAGTGGAATTCCATTGTACCAAGGTGCATGTTGTATTGCGAATGGTCGAAATACAAAATACCGAGATTGACAATGAATATTGATAGTGCCGTAACACGGTACAACATGCATGGTGCATAATGGAAGAGCAACGTACTAAGGTGAAAACTACAAGGTGGATTGTGGGAGTCTCAATAGTGATGTTGATTGAAGACTTAAAGTCCTATGGTTTTACAATTTTAGTGGTGTCCAACGATTATGATTCCACTCTAAATCGTTGTTTAGTGATATTAGGAAAAATTGATCATTTGTCATTTTGTTTCACTGATTTGGCATAGAATAAAAACAATCCAGGTATTATTAGTAATTTATTGATATATTTTTCTTATTCGAGTAATAAGTGAAAATTAAAATAATAACAATAGTATAAAACTAATGCATTTTCTACTGTAAATTTATTATTATAAAAAGTCGTGGAATGTTATGAAATTATTATTCGATTCTATAATTACAAATTTATTTCATTTTTTGATGTCATGCTGACCTGGTCATTTCACTACCTTGGTGGAAGTGCACCATACTAAGGTGCACTATGCATAGTTGAATTCCAATTGTACCAAGGTGCACGTTGCATTGCGAATGTTCGAAATACAAAATACCGAGGTTGACAATGAATATTGATAGTGCACTGTAACACGGTACAACGTGCATGGTGCATAATGGAAGTGCAACGTACTAAGGTGAAAAGTACAAGGTGGATTGTGGGAGTCTCAATAGTGATGTCGAGGGAAGACATAAAGTCCTATGGTTTTACATTTTTAGTGGTGTCCAACGATTACGATTCCACTCTAAATCGTTGTTTAGTGAAATCAGTAAAAATTGATCATTTGTCCTTTTGTTTCACTGATTTGGCATAGAATAAAAACAACCCGGGTATTATTAGTAATTTATTGATAGATTTTTCTTATTTGACTACTAAGTGAAAATTAAAATAATAACAATAGTATAAAACTAATGCATTTACTACTGTAATTTTTTATTGTAAAAAGTCGTGGAATCTTACGAAATTATGATTCGAACCTACAATTACAATTTCAACTCATTTTTTGATCTCATGCTGACATGGTCATTTCACTACCTTGGTGGAAGTGCACCATACTAAGGTGCACTATGCATAGTGGAATTCCACTGTACCATGGTGCATGTTGTATTGCGAATGGTCGAAATACAAAATACGGAGGTGGACAATGAATATTGATAGTGCACTGTAACACGGTACAACATGCATGGTGCAAAATGGAAGAGCAACGTACTAAGGTGAAAACTACAAGGTGGATTGTGGGAGTCTCAATAGTGATGTCGATTGAAATTTTAAAGTCCTATGGTTTTACAATTTTAGTGGTGTCCAACGATTATGATTCCACTCAAAATCGTTGTTTAATGAAATCAGGAAAAATTGATCATTTGTCATTTTGTTTCACTAATTTGGCATGGAATAAAAATATCCAGGTATTATTAGTAATTTATTGATAGATTTTTCTTATTTGAGTAATTAGTGAAAATTAAAACAACAACAATAGTATAAAACTAATGCATTTTCTACTTTAAATTTATTATTATAAAAATTCGTGGAATCATACGAAATTATGATTCGATTCTACGATTACAAATTCAGTTCATTTTTCGATCTCATGCTGACCCGATAATTTCACAACATTGGTGGAAGTGCACCATACTAAGGTGCACTATGCATAGTGGAATTTCACTATACCACGGTGCACGTTTCATTGCGAATGGTCAAAATACAAAATACCGAGGTTGACAATGAATATTGATAGTGCACTGTAATACGGTACAACGTGCATGGTGCATAATGGAAGTGCAACGTACTAAGGTGAAAAGTACAAGGTGGATTGTGGGAGTCTCAATAGTGATGTCGAGGGAAGACATAAAGTCCTATGGTTTTACATTTTTAGTGGTGTCCAACGATTACGATTCCACTCTAAATCGTTGTTTAGTGAAATCAGTAAAAATTGATCATTTGTCCTTTTGTTTCACTGATTTGGCATAGAATAAAAACAACCCAGGTATTATTAGTAATTTATTGATAGATTTTTCTTATTTGACTACTAAGTGAAAATTAAAATAATAACAATAGTATAAAACTAATGCATTTACTACTGTAATTTTTTATTGTAAAAAGTCGTGGAATCTTACGAAATTATGATTCGAACCTACAATTACAATTTCAACTCATTTTTTGATCTCATGCTGACATGGTCATTTCACTACCTTGGTGGAAGTGCACCATACTAAGGTGCACTATGCATAGTGGAATTCCACTGTACCATGGTGCATGTTGTATTGCGAATGGTCGAAATACAAAATACGGAGGTGGACAATGAATATTGATAGTGCACTGTAACACGGTACAACATGCATGGTGCAAAATGGAAGAGCAACGTACTAAGGTGAAAACTACAAGGTGGATTGTGGGAGTCTCAATAGTGATGTCGATTGAAATTTTAAAGTCCTATGGTTTTACAATTTTAGTGGTGTCCAACGATTATGATTCCACTCAAAATCGTTGTTTAATGAAATCGAGAAAAATTGATCATTTGTCATTTTGTTTCACTAATTTGGCATGGAATAAAAATATCCAGGTATTATTAGTAATTTATTGATAGATTTTTCTTATTTGAGTAATTAGTGAAAATTAAAACAACAACAATAGTATAAAACTAATGCATTTTCTACTTTAAATTTATTATTATAAAAATTCGTGGAATCATACGAAATTATGATTCGATTCTACGATTACAAATTCGGTTCATTTTTCGATCTCATGCGACCCGATAATTTCACAACATTGGTGGAAGTGCACCATACTAAGGTGCACTATGCATAGTGGAATTTCACTATACCACGGTGCACGTTTCATTGCGAATGGTCAAAATACAAAATACCGAGGTTGACAATGAATATTGATAGTGCAATCGTAATACGGTACAACGTGCATGGTGCATAATGGAAGTGCAACGTACTAAGGTGAAAAGTACAAGGTGGATTGTGGGAGTCTCAATAGTGATGTCGATTGAATTCTTAAAGTCCTATGGTTTTACAATTTTAGTGGTGTCCAACGATTATGATTCCACTCAAAATCGTTGTTTAGTGAAATCAGGAAAAATTGATCATTAGTCATTTTGTTTCACTAATATGGCATGGAATAAAAATATCCAGGTATTATTAGTAATTTATTGATAGATTTTTCTTATTTGAGTAATAAGTGAAAATTAAGATAATAACAATAGTATAAAACTAATGCATTTACTACTGTAATTGTTTATTGTAAAAAGTCGTGGAATCTTACGAAATTATGATTCGAACCTACAATTACAATTTCAGTTCATTTTTTGATCTCATGCTGACATGGTCATTTCACTACCTTGGTGGAAGTGCACCATACTAAGGTGAACTATGCATAGTGGAATTCCACTATACCAAGGTGCATGTTGTATTGCGAATGGTCGAAATACAAAATACCGAGGTTGACAATGAATATTGATAGTGCACTGTAATACGGTACAACGTGCATGGTGCATAATGGAAGTGCAACGTACTAAGGTAAAAAGTACAAGGTGGATTGTGGGAGTCTCAATAGTGATGTCGATTGAATTCTTAAAGTCCTATGGTTTTACAATTTTAGTGGTGTCCAACGATTATGATTCCACTCAAAATCGTTGTTTAGTGAAATCAGGAAAAATTGATCATTTGTCATTTTGTTTCACTAATTTTGCATAGAATAAAAAAATCCAGGTATTATTAGTAATTTATTGATAGATTTTTCTTATTTGAGTAATAAGTGAAAATTAAAATAATAACAATAGTATAAAACTAATGCATTTACTACTGTAATTGTTTATTGTAAAAAGTCGTGGAATCTTACGAAATTATGATTCGAACCTACAATTACAATTTCAACTCATTTTTTGATCTCATGCTGACATGGTCATTTCACTACCTTGGTGGAAGTGCACCATACTAAGGTGCACTATGCATAGTGGAATTCCACTGTACCATGGTGCATGTTGTATTGCGAATGGTCGAAATACAAAATACGGAGGTGGATAATGAATATTGATAGTGCACTGTAACACGGTACAACATGCATGGTGCAAAATGGAAGAGCAACGTACTAAGGTGAAAACTACAAGGTGGATTGTGGGAGTCTCAATAGTGATGTCGATTGAAATTTTAAAGTCCTATGGTCTTACAATTTTAGTGGTGTCCAACGATTATGATTCCACTCAAAATCGTTGTTTAGTGAAATCAGGAAAAATTGATCATTTGTCATTTTGTTTCACTAATTTGGCATGGAATAAAAATATCCAGGTATTATTAGTAATTTATTGATAGATTTTTCTTATTTGAGTAATTAGTGAAAATTAAAACAACAACAATAGTATAAAACTAATGCATTTTCTACTTTAAATTTATTATTATAAAAAGTCGTGGAATCATACGAAATTATGATTCGATTCTACGATTACAAATTCAGTTCATTTTTCGATCTCATGCTAACCCGATAATTTCACAACATTGGTGGAAGTGCACCATACTAAGGTGCACTATGCATAGTGGAATTTCACTATACCAAGGTGCACGTTTCATTGCGAATGGTCAAAATACAAAATACCGAGGTTGACAATGAATATTGATAGTGCACTGTAATACGGTACAACGTGCATGGTGCATAATGGAAGTGCAACGTACTAAGGTGAAAAGTACAAGGTGGATTGTGGGAGTCTCAATAGTGATGTCGATTGAATTCTTAAAGTCCTATGGTTTTACAATTTTAGTGGTGTCCAACGATTATGATTCCACTCAAAATCGTTGTTAAGTGAAATGAGGAAAAATTGATCATTTGTCATTTTCTTTCACTAATATGGCATGGAATAAAAATATCAAGGTATTATTAGTAATTTATTGATAGATTTTTCTTATTTGAGTAATAAGTGAAAATTAAGATAATAACAATAGTATAAAACTAATGCATTTACTACTGTAATTGTTTATTGTAAAAAGTCGTGGAATCTTACGAAATTATGATTCGAACCTACAATTACAATTTCAGTTCATTTTTTGATCTCATGCTGACATGGTCATTTCACTACCTTGGTGGAAGTGCACCATACTAAGGTGCACTATGCATAGTGGAATTCCACTGTACCAAGGTGCATGTTGTATTGCGAATGGTCGAAATACAAAATACCGAGGTTGACAATGAATATTGATAGTGCACTGTAATACGGTACAACGTGCATGGTGCATAATGGAAGTGCAACGTACTAAGGTGAAAAGTACAAGGTGGATTGTGGGAGTCTCAATAGTGATGTCGATTGAATTCTTAAAGTCCTATGGTTTTACAATTTTAGTGGTGTCCAACGATTATGATTCCACTCAAAATCGTTGGTTAGTGAAATCGGGAAAAAATTGATCATTTGTCATTTTGTTTCACTAATTTTGCATAGAATAAAAAAATCCAGGTATTATTAGTAATTTATTGATAGATTTTTCTTATTTGAGTAATAAGTGAAAATTAAAATAATAACAATAGTATAAAACTAATGCATTTTCTACTTTTAATTTATTATTATAAAAAGTCGTGCAATCATACGAAATTACGATTCGATTCTACAATTACAAATTCATTTCATTTTTTGATCTCATGCTAACCCGGTCATTTCACTACCTTGGTGGAAGTGCACCTGACTAAGGTGCACTATGCATAGTGGAATTCCACTGTACCAAGATACACGTTGCATTGCGAATGGTCGAAATACAAAATACCGAGGTTAACAATAAATATTGATAGTGCACTGTAATACGGTACAACGTGCATGGTGCATAATGGAAGTGCAACGTACGAAGGTGAAAAGTACAAAATGGATTGTGGGAGTCTCAATAGTGATGTCGATTGAAATCTTAAAGTCCTATGGTTTTACAATTTTAGTGGTGTCCAATGATTATGATTCCACTCAAAATTGGTGTTTAGTGAAATCAGTAAAAATTGATCATTTGTCATGTTGTTTCACTAATTTGGCATAGAATAAAAACAATCCAGGTATTATTTGTAATTTATCGATATATTTTTCTTATTTGAGTAATAAGTAAAAATTAAAATAATAACAATAGTATAAAACTAATGCATTTACTACTGTAATTTTTTATTATAAAAAGTCGTGGAATCTTACGAAATTATGATTCGAACCTACAATTACAAATTCAGTTCATTTTTTGATCTCATTCTGACCTGGTCATTTCACTACCTTGGTGGAAGTGCACCATACTAAGGTGCACTATGCATAGTGGAATTCCACTGTACCAAGGTGCATGTTGCATTGCGAATGGTCGAAATACAAAATACCGAGTTTGACAATGAATATTGATAGTGCACTGTAACACGGTACAACATGCATGGTGCATAATGGAAGAGCAACGTACTAAGGTGAAAACTAAGAGGTGGATTGTGGGAGTCTCAATAGTGATATCGATTGAAATCTTAAAGTCCTATGGTTTTACAATTTTAGTGGTGTCCAACGATTATGATTCCACTCAAAATCGTTGTTTAGTGAAATCAGGAAAAATTGATCATTTGTCATTTTGTTTCACTAATTTGGCATGGAATAAAAATATCCAGGTATTATTAGTAATTTATTGATAGATTTTTCTTATTTGAGTAATAAGTGAAAATTAAAATAATAACAATAGTATAAAACTAATGCATTTACTACTGTAATTGTTTATTGTAAAAAGTCGTGGAATCTTACGAAATTATGATTCGAACCTACAATTACAATTTCAATTCATTTTTTGATCTCATGCTGACATGGTCATTTCACTACCTTGGTGGAAGTGCACCATACTAAGGTGCACTATGCATAGTGGAATTCCACTGTACCAAGGTGCATGTTGCATTGCGAATGGTCGAAATACAAAATACCGAGGTTGACAATGAATATTGATAGTGCACTGTAACACGGTACAACATGCATGGTGCATAATGGAAGAGCAACGTACTAAGGTGAAAACTAAGAGGTGGATTGTGGGAGTCTCAATAGTGATATCGATTGAAATCTTAAAGTCCTATGGTTTTACAATTTTAGTGGTGTCCAACGATTATGATTCCACTCAAAATCGTTGTTTAGTGAAATCAGGAAAAATTGATCATTTGTCATTTTGTTTCACTAATTTGGCATGGAATAAAAATATCCAGGTATTATTAGTAATTTATTGATAGATTTTTCTTATTTGAGTAATAAGTGAAAATTAAAATAATAACAATAGTATAAAACTAATGCATTTACTACTGTAATTGTTTATTGTAAAAAGTCGTGGAATCTTACGAAATTATGATTCGAACCTACAATTACAATTTCAGTTCATTTTTTGATCTCATGCTGACATGGTCATTTCACTACCTTGGTGGAAGTGCACCATACTAAGGTGCACTATGCATAGTGGAATTCCACTGTACCAAGGTGCATGTTGTATTGCGAATGGTCGAAATACAAAATACCGAGGTTGACAATGAATATTGATAGTGCACTGTAAAACGGTACAACATGCATGGTGCAAAATTGAAGAGCAACGAACTAAGGTGAAAACTACAAGGTGGATTGTGGGAGTCTCAATACAGATATCGATTGAAATTTTAAAGTCCTATGGTTTTACAATTTTAGTGGTGTCCAACGATTATGATTCCACTCAAAATCGTTGTTTAGTGAAATCAGGAAGTATTGATCATTTGTCATTTTGTTTCACTAATATGGCATGGAATAAAAATATCCAGGTATTATTAGTAATTTATTGATAGATTTTTCTTATTTGAGTAATAAGTGAAAATTAAAATAATAACAATAGTATAAAACTAATGCATTTTCTACTTTTAATTTATTATTATAAAAAGTCGTGCAATCATACGAAATTACGATTCGATTCTACAATTACAAATTCATTTCATTTTTTGATCTCATGCTAACCCGGTCATTTCACTACCTTGGTGGAAGTGCACCTGACTAAGGTGCACTATGCAT
This sequence comes from Linum usitatissimum, assembly GCA_030674075.2. Classification (NCBI taxonomy): domain Eukaryota; kingdom Viridiplantae; phylum Streptophyta; class Magnoliopsida; order Malpighiales; family Linaceae; genus Linum; species Linum usitatissimum. The sequence continues at coordinate 47,191 of JAUJYP020001437.1, forward strand.
AGTGGAATTCCACTGTACCAAGATACACGTTGCATTGCGAATGGTCGAAATACAAAATACCGAGGTTAACAATGAATATTGATAGTGCACTGTAATACGGTACAACGTGCATGGTGCATAATGGAAGTGCAACGTACTAAGGTGAAAAGTACAAGGTGGATTGTGGGAGTCTCAATAGTGATGTCGATTGAAACCTTAAAGTCCTATGGTTTTACAATTTTAGTGGTGTCCAATGATTATGATTCCACTGAAAATTGTTGTTTAGTGAAATCAGTAAAAATTGATCATTTGTCATGTTGTTTCACTAATTTGGCATAGAATAAAAAAAATCCAGGTATTATTTCTAATTTATCGATATATTTTTCTTATTTGAGTAATAAGTGAAAATTAAAATAATAACAATAGTATAAAACTAATGCATTTACTACTGTAATTTTTTATTGTAAAAAGTCGTGGAATCTTACGAAATTATGATTCGAACCTACAATTACAAATTCAGTTCATTTTTTGATCTCATTCTGACCTGGTCATTTCACTACCTTGGTGGAAGTGCACCATATTAAGGTGCACTATGCATAGTGGAATTCCACTGTACCAAGGTGCATGTTGCATTGCGAATGGTCGAAATACTAAATACCGAGGTTGACAATGAATATTGATAGTGCACTGTAACACGGTACAACATGCATGGTGCATAATGGAAGAGCAACGTACTAACGTGAAAACTAAGAGGTGGATTGTGGGAGTCTCAATAGTGATATCGATTGAAATCTTAAAGTCCTATGGTTTTACAATTTTAGTGGTGTCCAACGATTATGATTCCACTCAAAATCTTTGTTTAGTGAAATCAGGAAAAATGGATCATTTGTCATTTTGTTTCACTAATTTGGCATGGAATAAAAATATCCAGGTATTATTAGTAATTTATTGATAGATTTTTCTTATTTGAGTAATAAGTGAAAATTAAAATAATAACAATAGTATAAAACTAATGCATTTACTACGTAATTGTTTATTGTAAAAAGTCGTGGAATCTTACGAAATTATGATTCGAACCTACAATTACAATTTCAGTTCATTTTTTGATCTCATGCTGACATGGTCATTTCACTACCTTGGTGGAAGTGCACCATACTAAAGTGCACTATGCATAGTGGAATTCCACTGTACCAAGGTGCATGTTGTATTGCGAATGGTCGAAATACAAAATACCGAGGTTGACAATGAATATTGATAGTGCACTGTAAAACGGTACAACATGCATGGTGCAAAATTGAAGAGCAACGAACTAAGGTGAGAACTACAAGGTGGATTGTGGGAGTCTCAATAGTGATATCGATTGAAATTTTAAAGTCCTATGGTTTTACAATTTTAGTGGTGTCCAACGATTATGATTCCACTCAAAATCGTTGTTTAGTGAAATCAGGAAAAATTGATCATTTATCATTTTGTTTCACTAATATGGCATGGAATAAAAATATCCGGGTATTATTAGTAATTTATTGATAGATTTTTCTTATTTGAGTAATAAGTGAAAATTAAAATAATAACAATAGTATAAAACTAATGCATTTTCTACTTTTAATTTATTATTATAAAAAGTCGTGCAATCATACGAAATTACGATTCGATTCTACAATTACAAATTCATTTCATTTTTTGATCTCATGCTAACCCAGTCATTTTACTACCTTGGTGGAAGTGCACCTGACTAAGGTGCACTATGCATAGTGGAATTCCACTGTACCAAGATACACGTTGCATTGCGAATGGTCGAAATACAAAATACCGAGGTTAACAATGAATATTGATAGTGCACTGTAATACGGTACAACGTGCATGGTGCATAATGGAAGTGCAACGTACTAAGGTGAAAAGTACAAGGTGGATTGTGGGAGTCTCAATAGTGATGTCGATTGAATTCTTAAAGTCCTATGGTTTTACAATTTTAGTGGTGTCCAATGATTATGATTCCACTGAAAATTGTTGTTTAGTGAAATCAGAAAAAATTGATCATTTGTCATGTTGATTCACTAATTTGGCATAGAATAAAAAAAATCCAGGTATTATTTCTAATTTATCGATATATTTTTCTTATTTGAGTAATAAGTGAAAATTAAAATAATAACAATAGTGTAAAACTAATGCATTTACTACTGTAATTTTTTATTGTAAAAAGTCGTGGAATCTTACGAAATTATGATTCGAAGACTTCATATATCGATAATTATATCCGTTAGTAGAACTATATTTCATAAAGGAATTCATATCTTCAAAAAAGTATATAACCTAAAAGTAAGTTGTGATAAGACAAAATTATAATTTTATATATATTTTATTTTTTAATTAAAAAATGTATTTATTAAAAATAAATAAACTTATTTGTGTAATTAGACTAATGTTAGTGTAGAGAATAATGTTTAATTTTGTTAATAATTATGTAACGAAAAAATATAATCACAATATGGAGGCTAACAAATTAATTCGGGATAGGTTTGTATTGTATATTTAATTTGATATATAGATTTCTTCTTTTAGATTCGTCAACTAAATCGAAATAAAATTATATGAAGTTCATTAATTTTGGTGGTAATTTACAAAATGATAAGGTTGATCGATAAGAAGTATGGACGCACCGTAATTATTAATGTTCCCACACATAGCGTATGAGATAGTCATGCATACGGTACTGCATGCCCTTTTACGGTTAACGTCTCAACGTAGTTGGCTATATTTATGAAAAATGAATAATTTGGAATTCTCCACTTTTGAAATGGAGTACATACCTCTTAAAGGAAATGTTTTAATAATCGTACCGACCACAATATCGGAAAGTTTAGTGGTATGAAATTTGATGGTTCAACCGTGGTTTCGTACTATTTCAACTTGCAGTAATAATAAAGAAAATATATATATGACAATTACTAGCAAAATAACGTACGACTCAATTATTAATAACACTGTATAATACTAGTCGTATATAGAATTATTAAGTAGTTACATATCCTAAAATCAAGACTTCATATATCGATAATTATATCCGTTAGTAGAACTATATTTCATAAAGGAATTCATATCTTCAAAAAAGTATATAACCTAAAAGTAAGTTGTGATATGACAAAATTATAATTTTATATATATTTTATTTTTTAATTAAAAAAATGTATTTATTAAAAATAAATAAACTTATTTGTGTAATTAGACTAATGTTAGTGTAGAGAATAATGTTTAATTTTGTTAATAATTATGTAACTGAAAAAATATAATCACAATATGGAGGCTAACAAATTAATTCGGGATAGGTTTGTATTGTATATTTAATTTGATGTCTAGATTTCTTCTTTTAGATTCGTCAACTAAATCGAAATAAAATTATATGAAGTTCATTAATTTTGGTGATAATTTACAAAATGATAAGGTTGATCGATAAGAAGTATGGACGCACCGTAATTATTAATGTTCCCACACATAGCGTATGAGATAGTCATGCATACAGCTGCATGCCCTTTTACGGTTAACGTCTCAACGTAGTTGGCTATATTTATGAAAAATGAATAATTTGGAATTCATCACTTTTGAAATGGAGTACATACCTCTTAAAGGAAATGTTTTAATAATCGTACCGACCACAATATCGGAAAGTTTAGTGGTATGAAATTTGATGGTTCAACCGTGGTTTCGTATCGTTTCAACTTGCTGTAATAATAAAGAAAAAATATATATGACAATTACTAGCAAAATAACGTACGACTCAATTATTAATAACACCGTATAATACTAGTCGTATATAGAATTATAAAGTAGTTACATATCCTAAAATCAAGACTTCATATATCGATAATTATATCCGTTAGTAGAACTATATTTCATAAAGGAATTCATATCTTCAAAAAAGTATATAACCTAAAAGTAAGTTGTGATAAGACAAAATTATAATTTTATATATATTTTATTTTTTAATTAAAAAATGTATTTATTAAAAATAAATAAACTTATTTGTGTAATTAGACTAATGTTAGTGTAGAGAATAATGTTTAATTTTGTTAATAATTATGTAACTGAAAAAATATAATCACAATATGGAGGCTAACAAATTAATTCGGGATAGGTTTGTATTGTATATTTAATTTGATGTCTAGATTTCTTCTTTTAGATTCGTCAACTAAATCGAAATAAAATTATATGAAGTTCATTAATTTTGGTGGTAATTTACAAAATGATAAGGTTGATCGATAAGAAGTATGGACGCACCGTAATTATTAATGTTCCCACACATAGCGTATGAGATAGTCATGCATACGAGCTGCATGCCCTTTTACGGTTAACGTCTCAACGTAGTTGGCTATATTTATGAAAAATGAATAATTTGGAATTCATCACTTTTGAAATGGAGTACATACCTCTTAAAGGAAATGTTTTAATAATCGTACCGACCACAATATCGGAAAGTTTAGTGGTATGAAATTTGATGGTTCAACCGTGGTTTCGTACTGTTTCAACTTGCTGTAATAATAAAGAAAAAATATATATGACAATTACTAGCAAAATAACGTACGACTCAATTATTAATAACATTGTATAATACTAGTCGTATATAGAATTATTAAGTAGTTACATATCCTAAAATCAAGACTTCATATATCGATAATTATATCCGTTAGTAGAACTATATTTCATAAAGGAATTCATATCTTCAAAAAAGTATATAACCTAAAAGTAAGTTGTGATATGACAAAATTATAATTTTATATATATTTTATTTTTTAATTAAAAAAATGTATTTATTAAAAATAAATAAACTTATTTGTGTAATTAGACTAATGTTAGTGTAGAGAATAATGTTTAATTTTGTTAATAATTATGTAACTGAAAAAATATAATCACAATATGGAGGCTAACAAATTAATTCGGGATAGGTTTGTATTGTATATTTAATTTGATGTCTAGATTTCTTCTTTTAGATTCGTCAACTAAATCGAAATAAAATTATATGAAGTTCATTAATTTTGGTGATAATTTACAAAATGATAAGGTTGATCGATAAGAAGTATGGACGCACCGTAATTATTAATGTTCCCACACATAGCGTATGAGATAGTCATGCATACGGTTGCATGCCCTTTTACGGTTAACGTCTCAACGTAGTTGGCTATATTTATGAAAAATGAATAATTTGGAATTCTCCACTTTTGAAATGGAGTACATACCTCTTAAAGGAAATGTTTTAATAATCGTACCGACCACAATATCGGAAAGTTTAGTGGTATGAAATTTGATGGTTCAACCGTGGTTTCGTATCGTTTCAACTTGCTGTAATAATAAAGAAAAAATATATATGACAATTACTAGCAAAATAACGTACGACTCAATTATTAATAACACTGTATAATACTAGTCGTATATAGAATTATAAAGTAGTTACATATCCTAAAATCAAGACTTCATATATCGATAATTATATCCGTTAGTAGAACTATATTTCATAAAGGAATTCATATCTTCAAAAAAGTATATAACCTAAAAGTAAGTTGTGATAAGACAAAATTATAATTTTATATATATTTTATTTTTTAATTAAAAAATGTATTTATTAAAAATAAATAAACTTATTTGTGTAATTAGACTAATGTTAGTGTAGAGAATAATGTTTAATTTTGTTAATAATTATGTAACTGAAAAAATATAATCACAATATGGAGGCTAACAAATTAATTCGGGATAGGTTTGTATTGTATATTTAATTTGATGTCTAGATTTCTTCTTTTAGATTCGTCAACTAAATCGAAATAAAATTATATGAAGTTCATTAATTTTGGTGGTAATTTACAAAATGATAAGGTTGATCGATAAGAAGTATGGACGCACCGTAATTATTAATGTTCCCACACATAGCGTATGAGATAGTCATGCATACGAACTTGCATGCCCTTTTACGGTTAACGTCTCAACGTAGTTGGCTATATTTATGAAAAATGAATAATTTGGAATTCATCACTTTTGAAATGGAGTACATACCTCTTAAAGGAAATGTTTTAATAATCGTACCGACCACAATATCGGAAAGTTTAGTGGTATGAAATTTGATGGTTCAACCGTGGTTTCGTACTGTTTCAACTTGCTGTAATAATAAAGAAAATATATATATGACAATTACTAGCAAAATAACGTACGACTCAATTATTAATAACATTGTATAATACTAGTCGTATATAGAATTATAAAGTAGTTACATATCCTAAAATCAAGACTTCATATATCGATAATTATATCCGTTAGTAGAACTACATTTCATAAAGGAATTCATATCTTCAAAAAAGTATATAACCTAAAAGTAAGTTGTGATAAGACAAAATTATAATTTTATATATATTTTATTTTTTAATTAAAAAATGTATTTATTAAAAATAAATAAACTTATTTGTGTAATTAGACTAATGTTAGTGTAGAGAATAATGTTTAATTTTGTTAATAATTATGTAACTGAAAAAATATAATCACAATATGGAGGCTAACAAATTAATTCGGGATAGGTTTGTATTGTATATTTAATTTGATGTCTAGATTTCTTCTTTTAGATTCGTCAACTAAATCGAAATAAAATTATATGAAGTTCATTAATTTTGGTGGTAATTTACAAAATGATAAGGTTGATCGATAAGAAGTATGGACGCACCGTAATTATTAATGTTCCCACACATAGCGTATGAGATAGTCATGCATACAAGTTGCATGCCCTTTTACGGTTAACGTCTCAACGTAGTTGGCTATATTTATGAAAAATGAATAATTTGGAATTCATCACTTTTGAAATGGAGTACATACCTCTTAAAGGAAATGTTTTAATAATCGTACCGACCACAATATCGGAAAGTTTAGTGGTATGAAATTTGATGGTTCAACCGTGGTTTCGTACTGTTTCAACTTGCTGTAATAATAAAGAAAAAATATATATGACAATTACTAGCAAAATAACGTACGACTCAATTATTAATAACACCGTATAATACTAGTCGTATATAGAATTATAAAGTAGTTACATATCCTAAAATCAAGACTTCATATATCGATAATTATATCCGTTAGTAGAACTATATTTCATAAAGGAATTCATATCTTCAAAAAAGTATATAACCTAAAAGTAAGTTGTGATAAGACAAAATTATAATTTTATATATATTTTATTTTTTAATTAAAAAATGTATTTATTAAAAATAAATAAACTTATTTGTGTAATTAGACTAATGTTAGTGTAGAGAATAATGTTTAATTTTGTTAATAATTATGTAACTGAAAAAATATAATCACAATATGGAGGCTAACAAATTAATTCGGGATAGGTTTGTATTGTATATTTAATTTGATGTCTAGATTTCTTCTTTTAGATTCGTCAACTAAATCGAAATAAAATTATATGAAGTTCATTAATTTTGGTGGTAATTTACAAAATGATAAGGTTGATCGATAAGAAGTATGGACGCACCGTAATTATTAATGTTCCCACACATAGCGTATGAGATAGTCATGCATACAACTGCATGCCCTTTTACGGTTAACGTCTCAACGTAGTTGGCTATATTTATGAAAAATGAATAATTTGGAATTCATCACTTTTGAAATGGAGTACATACCTCTTAAAGGAAATGTTTTAATAATCGTACCGACCACAATATCGGAAAGTTTAGTGGTATGAAATTTGATGGTTCAACCGTGGTTTAAAATTCGTTTCAACTCTTTGTAATAATAAAGAAAATATATATATGACAATTACTAGCAAAATAACGTACGACTCAATTATTAATAACACTGTATAATACTAGTCGTATATAGAATTATAAAGTAGTTACATATCCTAAAATCAAGACTTCATATATCGATAATTATATCCGTTAGTAGAACTACATTTCATAAAGGAATTCATATCTTCAAAAAAGTATATAACCTAAAAGTAAGTTGTGATAAGACAAAATTATAATTTTATATATATTTTATTTTATAATTAAAAAAATGTATTTATTAAAAATAAATAAACTTATTTGTGTAATTAGACTAATGTTAGTGTAGAGAATAATGTTTAATTTTGTTAATAATTATGTAACTGAAAAAATATAATCACAATATGGAGGCTAACAAATTAATTCGGGATAGGTTTGTATTGTATATTTAATTTGATGTCTAGATTTCTTCTTTTAGATTCGTCAACTAAATCGAAATAAAATTATATGAAGTTCATTAATTTTGGTGGTAATTTACAAAATGATAAGGTTGATCGATAAGAAGTATGGACGCACCGTAATTATTAATGTTCCCACACATAGCGTATGAGATAGTCATGCATACGTTTGCATGCCCTTTTACGGTTAACGTCTCAACGTAGTTGGCTATATTTATGAAAAATGAATAATTTGGAATTCATCCACTTTTGAAATGGAGTACATACCTCTTAAAGGAAATGTTTTAATAATCGTACCGACCACAATATCGGAAAGTTTAGTGGTATGAAATTTGATGGTTCAACCGTGGTTTCGTATCTGTTTCAACTTGTTGTAATAATAAAGAAAAAATATATATGACAATTACTAGCAAAATAACGTACGACTCAATTATTAATAACACTGTATAATACTAGTCGTATATAGAATTATTAAGTAGTTACATATCCTAAAATCAAGACTTCATATATCGATAATTATATCCGTTAGTAGAACTATATTTCATAAAGGAATTCATATCTTCAAAAAAGTATATAACCTAAAAGTAAGTTGTGATAAGACAAAATTATAATTTTATATATATTTTATTTTTTAATTAAAAAATGTATTTATTAAAAATAAATAAACTTATTTGTGTAATTAGACTAATGTTAGTGTAGAGAATAATGTTTAATTTTGTTAATAATTATGTAACTGAAAAAATATAATCACAATATGGAGGCTAACAAATTAATTCGGGATAGGTTTGTATTGTATATTTAATTTGATGTCTAGATTTCTTCTTTTAGATTCGTCAACTAAATCGAAATAAAATTATATGAAGTTCATTAATTTTGGTGGTAATTTACAAAATGATAAGGTTGATCGATAAGAAGTATGGACGCACCGTAATTATTAATGTTCCCACACATAGCGTATGAGATAGTCATGCATACAGTGCATGCCCTTTTACGGTTAACGTCTCAACGTAGTTGGCTATATTTATGAAAAATGAATAATTTGGAATTCATCACTTTTGAAATGGAGTACATACCTCTTAAAGGAAATGTTTTAATAATCGTACCGACCACAATATCGGAAAGTTTAGTGGTATGAAATTTGATGGTTCAACCGTGGTTTCGTATCTTGTTTCAACTTGCTTTGTAATAATAAAGAAAAAATATATATGACAATTACTAGCAAAATAACGTACGACTCAATTATTAATAACACTTTGTATAATACTAGTCGTATATAGAATTATTAAGTAGTTACATATCCTAAAATCAAGACTTCATATATCGATAATTATATCCGTTAGTAGAACTATATTTCATAAAGGAATTCATATCTTCAAAAAAGTATATAACCTAAAAGTAAGTTGTGATAAGACAAAATTATAATTTTATATATATTTTATTTTTTAATTAAAAAAATGTATTTATTAAAAATAAATAAACTTATTTGTGTAATTAGACTAATGTTAGTGTAGAGAATAATGTTTAATTTTGTTAATAATTATGTAACTGAAAAAATATAATCACAATATGGAGGCTAACAAATTAATTCGGGATAGGTTTGTATTGTATATTTAATTTGATGTCTAGATTTCTTCTTTTAGATTCGTCAACTAAATCGAAATAAAATTATATGAAGTTCATTAATTTTGGTGGTAATTTACAAAATGATAAGGTTGATCGATAAGAAGTATGGACGCACCGTAATTATTAATGTTCCCACACATAGCGTATGAGATAGTCATGCATACAGCTGCATGCCCTTTTACGGTTAACGTCTCAACGTAGTTGGCTATATTTATGAAAAATGAATAATTTGGAATTCATCCACTTTTGAAATGGAGTACATACCTCTTAAAGGAAATGTTTTAATAATCGTACCGACCACAATATCGGAAAGTTTAGTGGTATGAAATTTGATGGTTCAACCGTGGTTTCGTATCTGTTTCAACTTTATTTGTAATAATAAAGAAAAAATATATATGACAATTACTAGCAAAATAACGTACGACTCAATTATTAATAACACCGTATAATACTAGTCGTATATAGAATTATAAAGTAGTTACATATCCTAAAATCAAGACTTCATATATCGATAATTATATCCGTTAGTAGAACTATATTTCATAAAGGAATTCATATCTTCAAAAAAGTATATAACCTAAAAGTAAGTTGTGATATGACAAAATTATAATTTTATATATATTTTATTTTTTAATTAAACAAATGTAATTATTAAAAATAAATAAACTTATTTGTGTAATTAGACTAATGTTAGTGTCGAGAATAATGTTTAATTTTGTTTATAATTATGTAACTGAAAAAATATAATCACAATATGGAGGCTAACAAATTAATTCGGGATAGGTTTGTATTGTATATTTAATTTGATGTCTAGATTTCTTCTTTTAGATTCGTCAACTAAATCGAAATAAAATTATATGAAGTTCATTAATTTTGGTGGTAATTTACAAAATGATAAGGTTGATCGATAAGAAGTATGGACGCACCGTAATTATTAATGTTCCCACACATAGCGTATGAGATAGTCATGCATACGAGTGCATGCCCTTTTACGGTTAACGTCTCAACGTAGTTGGCTATATTTATGAAAAGTGAATAATTTGGAATTCACCACTTTTGAAATGGAGTACATACCTCTTAAAGGAAATGTTTTAATAATCGTACCGACCACAATATCGGAAAGTTTAGTGGTATGAAATTTGATGGTTCAACCGTGGTTTAAATACTGTTTCAACTTGCTTGTAATAATAAAGAAAAAATAGATATGACAATTACTAGCAAAATAACGTACGACTCAATTATTAATAACACGGTATAATACTAGTCGTATATAGAATTATAAAGTAGTTACATATCCTAAAATCAAGACTTCATATATCGATAATTATATCCGTTAGTAGAACTATATTTCATAAAGGAATTCATATCTTCAAAAAAGTATATAACCTAAAAGTAAGTTGTGATAAGACAAAATTATAATTTTATATATATTTTATTTTTTAATTAAAAAATGTATTTATTAAAAATAAATAAACTTATTTGTGTAATTAGACTAATGTTAGTGTAGAGAATAATGTTTAATTTTGTTAATAATTATGTAAAAATATAATCACAATATGGAGGCTAACAAATTAATTCGGGATAGGTTTGTATTGTATATTTAATTTGATGTCTAGATTTCTTCTTTTAGATTCGTCAACTAAATCGAAATAAAATTATATGAAGTTCATTAATTTTGGTGGTAATTTACAAAATGATAAGGTTGATCGATAAGAAGTATGGACACCGTAATTATTAATGTTCCCACACATAGCGTATGAGATAGTCATGCATACAAATTTGCATGCCCTTTTACGGTTAACGTCTCAACGTAGTTGGCTATATTTATGAAAAGTGAATAATTTGGAATTCTCCACTTTTGAAATGGAGTACATACCTCTTAAAGGAAATGTTTTAATAATCGTACCGACCACAATATCGGAAAGTTTAGTGGTATGAAATTTGATGGTTCAACCGTGGTTTCGTCCTGTTTCAACTTGCTGTAATAATAAAGAAAAAATATATATGACAATTACTAGCAAAATAACGTACGACTCAATTATTAATAACACCGTATAATACTAGTCGTATATAGAATTATAAAGTAGTTACATATCCTAAAATCTAGACTTCATATATCGATAATTATATCCGTTAGTAGAACTATATTTCATAAAGGAATTCATATCTTCAAAAAAGTATATAACCTAAAAGTAAGTTGTGATAAGACAAAATTATAATTTTATATATATTTTATTTTTTAATTAAAAAAATGTATTTATTAAAAATAAATAAACTTATTTGTGTAATTAGACTAATGTTAGTGTAGATAATAATGTTTAATTTTTTTAATAATTATGTAACTGAAAAAATATAATCACAATATGGAGGCTAACAAATTAATTCGGGATAGGTTTGTATTGTATATTTAATTTGATGTCTAGATTTCTTCTTTTAGATTCGTCAACTAAATCGAAATAAAATTATATGAAGTTCATTAATTTTGGTGGTAATTTACAAAATGATAAGGTTGATCGATAAGAAGTATGGACGCACCGTAATTATTAATGTTCCCACACATAGCGTATGAGATAGTCATGCATACGGTGCATGCCCTTTTACGGTTAACGTCTCAACGTAGTTGGCTATATTTATGAAAAGTGCATAATTTGGAATTCTCCACTTTTGAAATGGAGTACATACCTCTTAAAGGAAATGTTTTAATAATCGTACCGACCACAATATCGGAAAGTTTAGTGGTATGAAATTTGATGGTTCAACCGTGGTTTCATATTGTTTCAACTTCTTTGTAATAATAAAGAAAAAATATATATGACAATTACTAGCAAAATAACGTACGACTCAATTATTAATAACACCGTATAATACTAGTCGTATATAGAATTATAAAGTAGTTACATATCCTAAAATCAAGACTTCATATATCGATAATTATATCCGTTAGTAGAACTATATTTCATAAAGGAATTCATATCTTCAAAAAAGTATATAACCTAAAAGTAAGTTGTGATATGACAAAATTATAATTTTATATATATTTTATTTTTTAATTAAAAAAATGTATTTATTAAAAATAAATAAACTTATTTGTGTAATTAGACTAATGTTAGTGTCGAGAATAATGTTTAATTTTTTTTATAATTATGTAACTGAAAAAATATAATCACAATATGGAGGCTAACAAATTAATTCGGGATAGGTTTGTATTGTATATTTAATTTGATGTCTAGATTTCTTCTTTTAGATTCGTCAACTAAATCGAAATAAAATTATATGAAGTTCATTAATTTTGGTGGTAATTTACAAAATGATAAGGTTGATCGATAAGAAGTATGGACGCACCGTAATTATTAATGTTCCCACACATAGCGTATGAGATAGTCATGCATACGGTGCATGCCCTTTTACGGTTAACGTCTCAACGTAGTTGGCTATATTTATGAAAAGTGCATAATTTGGAATTCTCCACTTTTGAAATGGAGTACAAACCTCTTAAAGAAAATGTTTTAATAATCGTACCGACCACAATATCGGAAAGTTTAGTGGTATGAAATTTGATGGTTCAACCGTGGTTTCGTCTTGTTTCAACTTGCTGTAATAATAAAGAAAAAATATATATGACAATTACTAGCAAAATAACGTACGACTCAATTATTAATAACACCGTATAATACTAGTCGTATATAGAATTATAAAGTAGTTACATATCCTAAAATCAAGACTTCATATATCGATAATTATATCCGTTAGTAGAACTATATTTCATAAAGGAATTCATATCTTCAAAAAAGTATATAACCTAAAAGTAAGTTGTGATATGACAAAATTATAATTTTATATATATTTTATTTTTTAATTAAAAAATGTATTTATTAAAAATAAATAAACTTATTTGTGTAATTAGACTAATGTTAGTGTAGAGAATAATGTTTAATTTTTTTTATAATTATGTAACTGAAAAAATATAATCACAATATGGAGGCTAACAAATTAATTCGGGATAGGTTTGTATTGTATATTTAATTTGATGTCTAGATTTCTTCTTTTAGATTCGTCAACTAAATCGAAATAAAATTATATGAAGTTCATTAATTTTGGTGGTAATTTACAAAATGATAAGGTTGATCGATAAGAAGTATGGACGCACCGTAATTATTAATGTTCCCACACATAGCGTATGAGATAGTCATGCATACGGTGCATGCCCTTTTACGGTTAACGTCTCAACGTAGTTGGCTATATTTATGAAAAGTGCATAATTTGGGATTCTCCACTTTTGAAATGGAGTACATACCTCTTAAAGGAAATGTTTTAATAATCGTACCGACCACAATATCGGAAAGTTTAGTGGTATGAAATTTGATGGTTCAACCGTGGTTTACGTCTTGTTTCAACTTGCTTTGTAATAATAAAGAAAAAATATATATGACAATTACTAGCAAAATAACGTACGACTCAATTATTAATAACACCGTATAATACTAGTCGTATATAGAATTATAAAGTAGTTACATATCCTAAAATCAAGACTTCATATATCGATAATTATATCCGTTAGTAGAACTATATTTCATAAAGGAATTCATATCTTCAAAAAAGTATATAACCTAAAAGTAAGTTGTGATATGACAAAATTATAATTTTATATATATTTTATTTTTTAATTAAAAAAATGTATTTATTAAAAATAAATAAACTTATTTGTGTAATTAGACTAATGTTAGTGTCGAGAATAATGTTTAATTTTTTTATAATTATGTAACTGAAAAAATATAATCACAATATGGAGGCTAACAAATTAATTCGGGATAGGTTTGTATTGTATATTTAATTTGATGTCTAGATTTCTTCTTTTAGATTCGTCAACTAAATCGAAATAAAATTATATGAAGTTCATTAATTTTGGTGGTAATTTACAAAATGATAAGGTTGATCGATAAGAAGTATGGACGCACCGTAATTATTAATGTTCCCACACATAGCGTATGAGATAGTCATGCATACGGTGCATGCCCTTTTACGGTTAACGTCTCAACGTAGTTGGCTATATTTATGAAAAGTGAATAATTTGGGATTCTCCACTTTTGAAATGGAGTACATACCTCTTAAAGGAAATGTTTTAATAATCGTACCGACCACAATATCGGAAAGTTTAGTGGTATGAAATTTGATGGTTCAACCGTGGTTTACATCTTGTTTCAACTTCTTGTAATAATAAAGAAAAAATATATATGACAATTACTAGCAAAATAACGTACGACTCAATTATTAATAACACCGTATAATACTAGTCGTATATAGAATTATAAAGTAGTTACATATCCTAAAATCAAGACTTCATATATCGATAATTATATCCGTTAGTAGAACTATATTTCATAAAGGAATTCATATCTTCAAAAAAGTATATAACCTAAAAGTAAGTTGTGATATGACAAAATTATAATTTTATATATATTTTATTTTTTAATTAAAAAATGTATTTATTAAAAATAAATAAACTTATTTGTGTAATTAGACTAATGTTAGTGTCGAGAATAATGTTTAATTTTTTTATAATTATGTAGAAAAAATATAATCACAATATGGAGGCTAACAAATTAATTCGGGATAGGTTTGTATTGTATATTTAATTTGATGTCTAGATTTCTTCTTTTAGATTCGTCAACTAAATCGAAATAAAATTATATGAAGTTCATTAATTTTGGTGGTAATTTACAAAATGATAAGGTTGATCGATAAGAAGTATGGACGCACGTAATTATTAATGTTCCCACACATAGCGTATGAGATAGTCATGCATACGTTGCATGCCCTTTTACGGTTAACGTCTCAACGTAGTTGGCTATATTTATGAAAAGTGCATAATTTGGAATTCTCCACTTTTGAAATGGAGTACATACCTCTTAAAGGAAATGTTTTAATAATCGTACCGACCACAATATCGGAAAGTTTAGTGGTATGAAATTTGATGGTTCAACCGTGGTTTAAATCTTGTTTCAACTTCTTGTAATAATAAAGAAAAAATATATATGACAATTACTAGCAAAATAACGTACGACTCAATTATTAATAACACCGTATAATACTAGTCGTATATAGAATTATAAAGTAGTTACATATCCTAAAATCAAGACTTCATATATCGATAATTATATCCGTTAGTAGAACTATATTTCATAAAGGAATTCATATCTTCAAAAAAGTATATAACCTAAAAGTAAGTTGTGATATGACAAAATTATAATTTTATTAAAAAAATTTATTTATTGAAAATAAATAAACTTATTTGTGTAATTAGACTGATGTTAGTGTAGAGAATAATGTTTAATTTTTTTTATAATTATGTAACTGAAAAAATATAATCACAATATGGAGGCTAACAAATTAATTCGGGATAGGTTTGTATTGTATATTTAATTTGATGTCTAGATTTCTTCTTTTAGATTCGTCAACTAAATCGAAATAAAATTATATGAAGTTCATTAATTTTGGTGGTAATTTACAAAATGATAAGGTTGATCGATAAGAAGTATGGACGCACCGTAATTATTAATGTTCCCACACATAGCGTATGAGATAGTCATGCATACGGTGCATGCCCTTTTACGGTTAACGTCTCAACGTAGTTGGCTATATTTATGAAAAGTGAATAATTTGGAATTCTCCACTTTTGAAATGGAGTACATACCTCTTAAAGGAAATGTTTTAATAATCGTACCGACCACAATATCGGAAAGTTTAGTGGTATGAAATTTGATGGTTCAACGTGGTTTCGTACTATTTCAACTTTTTGTAATAATAAAGAAAAAAATATATATGACAATTACTAGCAAAATAACGTACGACTCAATTATTAATAACACCGTATAATACTAGTCGTATATAGAATTATAAAGTAGTTACATATCCTAAAATCAAGACTTCATATATCGATAATTATATCCGTTAGTAGAACTATATTTCATAAAGGAATTCATATCTTCAAAAAAGTATATAACCTAAAAGTAAGTTGTGATAAGACAAAATTATAATTTTATATATATTTTATTTTTTAATTAAAAAATGTATTTATTAAAAATAAATAAACTTATTTGTGTAATTAGACTAATGTTAGTGTAGAGAATAATGTTTAATTTTTTTTATAATTATGTAACGAAAAAATATAATCACAATATGGAGGCTAACAAATTAATTCGGGATAGGTTTGTATTGTATATTTAATTTGATGTCTAGATTTCTTCTTTTAGATTCGTCAACTAAATCGAAATAAAATTATATGAAGTTCATTAATTTTGGTGGTAATTTACAAAATGATAAGGTTGATCGATAAGAAGTATGGACGCACCGTAATTATTAATGTTCCCACACATAGCGTATGAGATAGTCATGCATACGGTGCATGCCCTTTTACGGTTAACGTCTCAACGTAGTTGGCTATATTTATGAAAAGTGAATAATTTGGGATTCTCCACTTTTGAAATGGAGTACATACCTCTTAAAGGAAATGTTTTAATAATCGTACCGACCACAATATCGGAAAGTTTAGTGGTATGAAATTTGATGGTTCAACCGTGGTTTCATCTTTGTTTCAACTTGTTGTAATAATAAAGAAAAAATATATATGACAATTACTAGCAAAATAACGTACGACTCAATTATTAATAACACCGTATAATACTAGTCGTATATAGAATTATAAAGTAGTTACATATCCTAAAATCAAGACTTCATATATCGATAATTATATCCGTTAGTAGAACTATATTTCATAAAGGAATTCATATCTTCAAAAAAGTATATAACCTAAAAGTAAGTTGTGATATGACAAAATTATAATTTTATATATATTTTATTTTTTAATTAAAAAAATGTATTTATTAAAAATAAATAAACTTATTTGTGTAATTAGACTAATGTTAGTGTAGAGAATAATGTTTAATTTTTTTTATAATTATGTAACTGAAAAAATATAATCACAATATGGAGGCTAACAAATTAATTCGGGATAGGTTTGCATTGTATATTTAATTTGATGTCTAGATTTCTTCTTTTAGATTCGTCAACTAAATCGAAATAAAATTATATGAAGTTCATTAATTTTGGTGGTAATTTACAAAATGATAAGGTTGATCGATAAGAAGTATGGACGCACCGTAATTATTAATGTTCCCACACATAGCGTATGAGATAGTCATGCATACGGTGCATGCCCTTTTACGGTTAACGTCTCAACGTAGTTGGCTATATTTATGAAAAGTGAATAATTTGGAATTCTCCACTTTTGAAATGGAGTACATACCTCTTAAAGGAAATGTTTTAATAATCGTACCGACCACAATATCGGAAAGTTTAGTGGTATGAAATTTGATGGTTCAACGTGGTTTTAAATCTTGTTTCAACTTCTTTGTAATAATAAAGAAAAAATATATATGACAATTACTAGCAAAATAACGTACGACTCAATTATTAATAACACCGTATAATACTAGTCGTATATAGAATTATAAAGTAGTTACATATCCTAAAATCAAGACTTCATATATCGATAATTATATCCGTTAGTAGAACTATATTTCATAAAAGAATTCATATCTTCAAAAAAGTATATAACCTAAAAGTAAGTTGTGATATGACAATATTATAATTTTATATATTTTTTATTTTTTAATTAAAAAAAATTATTTATTAAAAATAAATAAACTTATTTGTGTAATTAGACTAATGTTAGTGTAGAGAATAATGTTTAATTTTTTTATAATTATGTAGCTGAAAAAATATAATCACAATATGGAGGCTAACAAATTAATTCGGGATAGGTTTGCATTGTATATTTAATTTGATGTCTAGATTTCTTCTTTTAGATTCGTCAACTAAATCGAAATAAAATTATATGAAGTTCATTAATTTTGGTGGTAATTTACAAAATGATAAGGTTGATCGATAAGAAGTATGGACGCACCGTAATTATTAATGTTCCCACACATAGCGTATGAGATAGTCATGCATACGGTACATGCCCTTTTACGGTTAACGTCTCAACGTAGTTGGCTATATTTATGAAAAGTGCATAATTTGGGATTCTCCACTTTTGAAATGGAGTACATACCTCTTAAAGGAAATGTTTTAATAATCGTACCGACCACAATATCGGAAAGTTTAGTGGTATGAAATTTGATGGTTCAACCGTGGTTTCGTACTATTTCAACTTGCTGTAATAATAAAGAAAAAATATATATGACAATTACTAGCAAAATAACGTACGACTCAATTATTAATAACACCGTATAATACTAGTCGTATATAGAATTATAAAGTAGTTAAATATCCTAAAATCTAGACTTCATATATCGATAATTATATGCGTTAGTAAAACTATATTTCATAAAGGAATTCATATCTTCAAAAAAAGTATATAACCTAAAAGTAGGTTGTTATATGATACAATTATATTTTTTATAGATATTTTTTTTTAATTAAAACAAATGTATTTATTAAAAATAAATAAACTTATTTGTGTAATTAGACAAATGTTAGTGTAGATAATATTGTTTAATTTATTTTTATAATTATGTAGCTGAAAAAATATAATCACAATATGGAGGCTAACAAATTAATTCGGGATAGGTTTGTATTGTATATTTAATTTGATGTCTAGATTTCTTCTTTTAGATTCGTCAACTAAATCGAAATAAAATTATATGAAGTTCATTAATTTTGGTGGTAATTTACAAAATGATAAGGTTGATCGATAAGAAGTATGGACGCACCGTAATTATTAATGTTCCCACACATAGCGTATGAGATAGTCATGCATACGGTTGCATGCCCTTTTACGGTTAACGTCTCAACGTAGTTGGCTATATTTATGAAAAGTGCATAATTTGGAATTCTCCACTTTTGAAATGGAGTACATACCTCTTAAAGGAAATGTTTTAATAATCGTACCGACCACAATATCGGAAAGTTTAGTGGTATGAAATTTGATGGTTCAACCGTGGTTTAAAATCTTGTTTCAACTTTTTGTAATAATAAAGAAAAAATATATATGACAATTACTAGCAAAATAACGTACGACTCAATTATTAATAACACTCGTATAATACTAGTCGTATATAGAATTATAAAGTAGTTACATATCCTAAAATCAAGACTTCATATATCGATAATTATATCCGTTAGTAGAACTACATTTCATAAAGGAATTCATATCTTCAAAAAAGTATATAACCTAAAAGTAAGTTGTGATAAGACAAAATTATAATTTTATATATATTTTATTTTATAATTAAAAAAATGTATTTATTAAAAATAAATAAACTTATTTGTGTAATTAGACTGATGTTAGTGTAGATAATAATGTTTAATTTTTTTTATAATTATGTAACTGAAAAAATATAATCACAATATGGAGGCTAACAAATTAATTCGGGATAGGTTTGTATTGTATATTTAATTTGATGTCTAGATTTCTTCTTTTTGATTCGTCAACTAAATCGAAATAAAATTATATGAAGTTCATTAATTTTGGTGGTAATTTACAAAATGATAAGGTTGATCGATAAGAAGTATGGACGCAGCGTAATTATTAATGTTCCCACACATAGCGTATGAGATAGTCATGCATACGAGTGCATGCCCTTTTACGGTTAACGTATCAACGTAGTTGGCTATATTTATGAAAAGTGCATAATTTGGGATTCTCCACTTTTTGAAATGGAGTACATACCTCTTAAAGGAAATGTTTTAATAATCGTACCGACCGATATCGGAAAGTTTAGTGGTATGAAATTTGATGGTTCAGCCGTGGTTTAAATGTTGTTTTCAACTTCTCTTGTAATAATAAAGAAAAAATATATATGACAATTACTAGCAAAATAACGTACGACTCAATTATTAATAACTACCGTATAATACTAGTCGTATATAGAATTATAAAGTAGTTACATATCCTAAAATCAAGACTTCATATATCGATAATTATGTCAGATTAGTAAACTATATTTCATAAAGGAATTCATATCTTCAAAAAAGTATATAACCTAAAAGTAAGTTGTGATATGACAAAATTATAATTTTATATATATTTTTTTTATTTTTTAATTACAAAAAATGTATTTATTAAAAATAAATAAACTTATTTGTGTAATTAGACTAATGTTAGTGTAGAGAATAATGTTTAATTTTTGTTAATAATTATGTAACTGAAAAAATATAATCACAATATGGAGGCTAACAAATTAATTCGGGAT
>JAUJYP020001438.1:0-32500 GCA_030674075.2 Linum usitatissimum
CTAAACCCTAAACCCTAAACCCTAAACCCTAAACCCTAAACCCTAAACCCTAAACCCTAAACCCTAAACCCTAAACCCTAAACCCTAAACCCTAAACCCTAAACCCTAAACCCTAAACCCTAAACCCTAAACCCTAAACCCTAAACCCTAAACCCTAAACCCTAAACCCTAAACCCTAAACCCTAAACCCTAAACCCTAAACCCTAAACCCTAAACCCTAAACCCTAAACCCTAAACCCTAAACCCTAAACCCTAAACCCTAAACCCTAAACCCTAAACCCTAAACCCTAAACCCTAAACCCTAAACCCTAAACCCTAAACCCTAAACCCTAAACCCTAAACCCTAAACCCTAAACCCTAAACCCTAAACCCTAAACCCTAAACCCTAAACCCTAAACCCTAAACCCTAAACCCTAAACCCTAAACCCTAAACCCTAAACCCTAAACCCTAAACCCTAAACCCTAAACCCTAAACCCTAAACCCTAAACCCTAAACCCTAAACCCTAAACCCTAAACCCTAAACCCTAAACCCTAAACCCTAAACCCTAAACCCTAAACCCTAAACCCTAAACCCTAAACCCTAAACCCTAAACCCTAAACCCTAAACCCTAAACCCTAAACCCTAAACCCTAAACCCTAAACCCTAAACCCTAAACCCTAAACCCTAAACCCTAAACCCTAAACCCTAAACCCTAAACCCTAAACCCTAAACCCTAAACCCTAAACCCTAAACCCTAAACCCTAAACCCTAAACCCTAAACCCTAAACCCTAAACCCTAAACCCTAAACCCTAAACCCTAAACCCTAAACCCTAAACCCTAAACCCTAAACCCTAAACCCTAAACCCTAAACCCTAAACCCTAAACCCTAAACCCTAAACCCTAAACCCTAAACCCTAAACCCTAAACCCTAAACCCTAAACCCTAAACCCTAAACCCTAAACCCTAAACCCTAAACCCTAAACCCTAAACCCTAAACCCTAAACCCTAAACCCTAAACCCTAAACCCTAAACCCTAAACCCTAAACCCTAAACCCTAAACCCTAAACCCTAAACCCTAAACCCTAAACCCTAAACCCTAAACCCTAAACCCTAAACCCTAAACCCTAAACCCTAAACCCTAAACCCTAAACCCTAAACCCTAAACCCTAAACCCTAAACCCTAAACCCTAAACCCTAAACCCTAAACCCTAAACCCTAAACCCTAAACCCTAAACCCTAAACCCTAAACCCTAAACCCTAAACCCTAAACCCTAAACCCTAAACCCTAAACCCTAAACCCTAAACCCTAAACCCTAAACCCTAAACCCTAAACCCTAAACCCTAAACCCTAAACCCTAAACCCTAAACCCTAAACCCTAAACCCTAAACCCTAAACCCTAAACCCTAAACCCTAAACCCTAAACCCTAAACCCTAAACCCTAAACCCTAAACCCTAAACCCTAAACCCTAAACCCTAAACCCTAAACCCTAAACCCTAAACCCTAAACCCTAAACCCTAAACCCTAAACCCTAAACCCTAAACCCTAAACCCTAAACCCTAAACCCTAAACCCTAAACCCTAAACCCTAAACCCTAAACCCTAAACCCTAAACCCTAAACCCTAAACCCTAAACCCTAAACCCTAAACCCTAAACCCTAAACCCTAAACCCTAAACCCTAAACCCTAAACCCTAAACCCTAAACCCTAAACCCTAAACCCTAAACCCTAAACCCTAAACCCTAAACCCTAAACCCTAAACCCTAAACCCTAAACCCTAAACCCTAAACCCTAAACCCTAAACCCTAAACCCTAAACCCTAAACCCTAAACCCTAAACCCTAAACCCTAAACCCTAAACCCTAAACCCTAAACCCTAAACCCTAAACCCTAAACCCTAAACCCTAAACCCTAAACCCTAAACCCTAAACCCTAAACCCTAAACCCTAAACCCTAAACCCTAAACCCTAAACCCTAAACCCTAAACCCTAAACCCTAAACCCTAAACCCTAAACCCTAAACCCTAAACCCTAAACCCTAAACCCTAAACCCTAAACCCTAAACCCTAAACCCTAAACCCTAAACCCTAAACCCTAAACCCTAAACCCTAAACCCTAAACCCTAAACCCTAAACCCTAAACCCTAAACCCTAAACCCTAAACCCTAAACCCTAAACCCTAAACCCTAAACCCTAAACCCTAAACCCTAAACCCTAAACCCTAAACCCTAAACCCTAAACCCTAAACCCTAAACCCTAAACCCTAAACCCTAAACCCTAAACCCTAAACCCTAAACCCTAAACCCTAAACCCTAAACCCTAAACCCTAAACCCTAAACCCTAAACCCTAAACCCTAAACCCTAAACCCTAAACCCTAAACCCTAAACCCTAAACCCTAAACCCTAAACCCTAAACCCTAAACCCTAAACCCTAAACCCTAAACCCTAAACCCTAAACCCTAAACCCTAAACCCTAAACCCTAAACCCTAAACCCTAAACCCTAAACCCTAAACCCTAAACCCTAAACCCTAAACCCTAAACCCTAAACCCTAAACCCTAAACCCTAAACCCTAAACCCTAAACCCTAAACCCTAAACCCTAAACCCTAAACCCTAAACCCTAAACCCTAAACCCTAAACCCTAAACCCTAAACCCTAAACCCTAAACCCTAAACCCTAAACCCTAAACCCTAAACCCTAAACCCTAAACCCTAAACCCTAAACCCTAAACCCTAAACCCTAAACCCTAAACCCTAAACCCTAAACCCTAAACCCTAAACCCTAAACCCTAAACCCTAAACCCTAAACCCTAAACCCTAAACCCTAAACCCTAAACCCTAAACCCTAAACCCTAAACCCTAAACCCTAAACCCTAAACCCTAAACCCTAAACCCTAAACCCTAAACCCTAAACCCTAAACCCTAAACCCTAAACCCTAAACCCTAAACCCTAAACCCTAAACCCTAAACCCTAAACCCTAAACCCTAAACCCTAAACCCTAAACCCTAAACCCTAAACCCTAAACCCTAAACCCTAAACCCTAAACCCTAAACCCTAAACCCTAAACCCTAAACCCTAAACCCTAAACCCTAAACCCTAAACCCTAAACCCTAAACCCTAAACCCTAAACCCTAAACCCTAAACCCTAAACCCTAAACCCTAAACCCTAAACCCTAAACCCTAAACCCTAAACCCTAAACCCTAAACCCTAAACCCTAAACCCTAAACCCTAAACCCTAAACCCTAAACCCTAAACCCTAAACCCTAAACCCTAAACCCTAAACCCTAAACCCTAAACCCTAAACCCTAAACCCTAAACCCTAAACCCTAAACCCTAAACCCTAAACCCTAAACCCTAAACCCTAAACCCTAAACCCTAAACCCTAAACCCTAAACCCTAAACCCTAAACCCTAAACCCTAAACCCTAAACCCTAAACCCTAAACCCTAAACCCTAAACCCTAAACCCTAAACCCTAAACCCTAAACCCTAAACCCTAAACCCTAAACCCTAAACCCTAAACCCTAAACCCTAAACCCTAAACCCTAAACCCTAAACCCTAAACCCTAAACCCTAAACCCTAAACCCTAAACCCTAAACCCTAAACCCTAAACCCTAAACCCTAAACCCTAAACCCTAAACCCTAAACCCTAAACCCTAAACCCTAAACCCTAAACCCTAAACCCTAAACCCTAAACCCTAAACCCTAAACCCTAAACCCTAAACCCTAAACCCTAAACCCTAAACCCTAAACCCTAAACCCTAAACCCTAAACCCTAAACCCTAAACCCTAAACCCTAAACCCTAAACCCTAAACCCTAAACCCTAAACCCTAAACCCTAAACCCTAAACCCTAAACCCTAAACCCTAAACCCTAAACCCTAAACCCTAAACCCTAAACCCTAAACCCTAAACCCTAAACCCTAAACCCTAAACCCTAAACCCTAAACCCTAAACCCTAAACCCTAAACCCTAAACCCTAAACCCTAAACCCTAAACCCTAAACCCTAAACCCTAAACCCTAAACCCTAAACCCTAAACCCTAAACCCTAAACCCTAAACCCTAAACCCTAAACCCTAAACCCTAAACCCTAAACCCTAAACCCTAAACCCTAAACCCTAAACCCTAAACCCTAAACCCTAAACCCTAAACCCTAAACCCTAAACCCTAAACCCTAAACCCTAAACCCTAAACCCTAAACCCTAAACCCTAAACCCTAAACCCTAAACCCTAAACCCTAAACCCTAAACCCTAAACCCTAAACCCTAAACCCTAAACCCTAAACCCTAAACCCTAAACCCTAAACCCTAAACCCTAAACCCTAAACCCTAAACCCTAAACCCTAAACCCTAAACCCTAAACCCTAAACCCTAAACCCTAAACCCTAAACCCTAAACCCTAAACCCTAAACCCTAAACCCTAAACCCTAAACCCTAAACCCTAAACCCTAAACCCTAAACCCTAAACCCTAAACCCTAAACCCTAAACCCTAAACCCTAAACCCTAAACCCTAAACCCTAAACCCTAAACCCTAAACCCTAAACCCTAAACCCTAAACCCTAAACCCTAAACCCTAAACCCTAAACCCTAAACCCTAAACCCTAAACCCTAAACCCTAAACCCTAAACCCTAAACCCTAAACCCTAAACCCTAAACCCTAAACCCTAAACCCTAAACCCTAAACCCTAAACCCTAAACCCTAAACCCTAAACCCTAAACCCTAAACCCTAAACCCTAAACCCTAAACCCTAAACCCTAAACCCTAAACCCTAAACCCTAAACCCTAAACCCTAAACCCTAAACCCTAAACCCTAAACCCTAAACCCTAAACCCTAAACCCTAAACCCTAAACCCTAAACCCTAAACCCTAAACCCTAAACCCTAAACCCTAAACCCTAAACCCTAAACCCTAAACCCTAAACCCTAAACCCTAAACCCTAAACCCTAAACCCTAAACCCTAAACCCTAAACCCTAAACCCTAAACCCTAAACCCTAAACCCTAAACCCTAAACCCTAAACCCTAAACCCTAAACCCTAAACCCTAAACCCTAAACCCTAAACCCTAAACCCTAAACCCTAAACCCTAAACCCTAAACCCTAAACCCTAAACCCTAAACCCTAAACCCTAAACCCTAAACCCTAAACCCTAAACCCTAAACCCTAAACCCTAAACCCTAAACCCTAAACCCTAAACCCTAAACCCTAAACCCTAAACCCTAAACCCTAAACCCTAAACCCTAAACCCTAAACCCTAAACCCTAAACCCTAAACCCTAAACCCTAAACCCTAAACCCTAAACCCTAAACCCTAAACCCTAAACCCTAAACCCTAAACCCTAAACCCTAAACCCTAAACCCTAAACCCTAAACCCTAAACCCTAAACCCTAAACCCTAAACCCTAAACCCTAAACCCTAAACCCTAAACCCTAAACCCTAAACCCTAAACCCTAAACCCTAAACCCTAAACCCTAAACCCTAAACCCTAAACCCTAAACCCTAAACCCTAAACCCTAAACCCTAAACCCTAAACCCTAAACCCTAAACCCTAAACCCTAAACCCTAAACCCTAAACCCTAAACCCTAAACCCTAAACCCTAAACCCTAAACCCTAAACCCTAAACCCTAAACCCTAAACCCTAAACCCTAAACCCTAAACCCTAAACCCTAAACCCTAAACCCTAAACCCTAAACCCTAAACCCTAAACCCTAAACCCTAAACCCTAAACCCTAAACCCTAAACCCTAAACCCTAAACCCTAAACCCTAAACCCTAAACCCTAAACCCTAAACCCTAAACCCTAAACCCTAAACCCTAAACCCTAAACCCTAAACCCTAAACCCTAAACCCTAAACCCTAAACCCTAAACCCTAAACCCTAAACCCTAAACCCTAAACCCTAAACCCTAAACCCTAAACCCTAAACCCTAAACCCTAAACCCTAAACCCTAAACCCTAAACCCTAAACCCTAAACCCTAAACCCTAAACCCTAAACCCTAAACCCTAAACCCTAAACCCTAAACCCTAAACCCTAAACCCTAAACCCTAAACCCTAAACCCTAAACCCTAAACCCTAAACCCTAAACCCTAAACCCTAAACCCTAAACCCTAAACCCTAAACCCTAAACCCTAAACCCTAAACCCTAAACCCTAAACCCTAAACCCTAAACCCTAAACCCTAAACCCTAAACCCTAAACCCTAAACCCTAAACCCTAAACCCTAAACCCTAAACCCTAAACCCTAAACCCTAAACCCTAAACCCTAAACCCTAAACCCTAAACCCTAAACCCTAAACCCTAAACCCTAAACCCTAAACCCTAAACCCTAAACCCTAAACCCTAAACCCTAAACCCTAAACCCTAAACCCTAAACCCTAAACCCTAAACCCTAAACCCTAAACCCTAAACCCTAAACCCTAAACCCTAAACCCTAAACCCTAAACCCTAAACCCTAAACCCTAAACCCTAAACCCTAAACCCTAAACCCTAAACCCTAAACCCTAAACCCTAAACCCTAAACCCTAAACCCTAAACCCTAAACCCTAAACCCTAAACCCTAAACCCTAAACCCTAAACCCTAAACCCTAAACCCTAAACCCTAAACCCTAAACCCTAAACCCTAAACCCTAAACCCTAAACCCTAAACCCTAAACCCTAAACCCTAAACCCTAAACCCTAAACCCTAAACCCTAAACCCTAAACCCTAAACCCTAAACCCTAAACCCTAAACCCTAAACCCTAAACCCTAAACCCTAAACCCTAAACCCTAAACCCTAAACCCTAAACCCTAAACCCTAAACCCTAAACCCTAAACCCTAAACCCTAAACCCTAAACCCTAAACCCTAAACCCTAAACCCTAAACCCTAAACCCTAAACCCTAAACCCTAAACCCTAAACCCTAAACCCTAAACCCTAAACCCTAAACCCTAAACCCTAAACCCTAAACCCTAAACCCTAAACCCTAAACCCTAAACCCTAAACCCTAAACCCTAAACCCTAAACCCTAAACCCTAAACCCTAAACCCTAAACCCTAAACCCTAAACCCTAAACCCTAAACCCTAAACCCTAAACCCTAAACCCTAAACCCTAAACCCTAAACCCTAAACCCTAAACCCTAAACCCTAAACCCTAAACCCTAAACCCTAAACCCTAAACCCTAAACCCTAAACCCTAAACCCTAAACCCTAAACCCTAAACCCTAAACCCTAAACCCTAAACCCTAAACCCTAAACCCTAAACCCTAAACCCTAAACCCTAAACCCTAAACCCTAAACCCTAAACCCTAAACCCTAAACCCTAAACCCTAAACCCTAAACCCTAAACCCTAAACCCTAAACCCTAAACCCTAAACCCTAAACCCTAAACCCTAAACCCTAAACCCTAAACCCTAAACCCTAAACCCTAAACCCTAAACCCTAAACCCTAAACCCTAAACCCTAAACCCTAAACCCTAAACCCTAAACCCTAAACCCTAAACCCTAAACCCTAAACCCTAAACCCTAAACCCTAAACCCTAAACCCTAAACCCTAAACCCTAAACCCTAAACCCTAAACCCTAAACCCTAAACCCTAAACCCTAAACCCTAAACCCTAAACCCTAAACCCTAAACCCTAAACCCTAAACCCTAAACCCTAAACCCTAAACCCTAAACCCTAAACCCTAAACCCTAAACCCTAAACCCTAAACCCTAAACCCTAAACCCTAAACCCTAAACCCTAAACCCTAAACCCTAAACCCTAAACCCTAAACCCTAAACCCTAAACCCTAAACCCTAAACCCTAAACCCTAAACCCTAAACCCTAAACCCTAAACCCTAAACCCTAAACCCTAAACCCTAAACCCTAAACCCTAAACCCTAAACCCTAAACCCTAAACCCTAAACCCTAAACCCTAAACCCTAAACCCTAAACCCTAAACCCTAAACCCTAAACCCTAAACCCTAAACCCTAAACCCTAAACCCTAAACCCTAAACCCTAAACCCTAAACCCTAAACCCTAAACCCTAAACCCTAAACCCTAAACCCTAAACCCTAAACCCTAAACCCTAAACCCTAAACCCTAAACCCTAAACCCTAAACCCTAAACCCTAAACCCTAAACCCTAAACCCTAAACCCTAAACCCTAAACCCTAAACCCTAAACCCTAAACCCTAAACCCTAAACCCTAAACCCTAAACCCTAAACCCTAAACCCTAAACCCTAAACCCTAAACCCTAAACCCTAAACCCTAAACCCTAAACCCTAAACCCTAAACCCTAAACCCTAAACCCTAAACCCTAAACCCTAAACCCTAAACCCTAAACCCTAAACCCTAAACCCTAAACCCTAAACCCTAAACCCTAAACCCTAAACCCTAAACCCTAAACCCTAAACCCTAAACCCTAAACCCTAAACCCTAAACCCTAAACCCTAAACCCTAAACCCTAAACCCTAAACCCTAAACCCTAAACCCTAAACCCTAAACCCTAAACCCTAAACCCTAAACCCTAAACCCTAAACCCTAAACCCTAAACCCTAAACCCTAAACCCTAAACCCTAAACCCTAAACCCTAAACCCTAAACCCTAAACCCTAAACCCTAAACCCTAAACCCTAAACCCTAAACCCTAAACCCTAAACCCTAAACCCTAAACCCTAAACCCTAAACCCTAAACCCTAAACCCTAAACCCTAAACCCTAAACCCTAAACCCTAAACCCTAAACCCTAAACCCTAAACCCTAAACCCTAAACCCTAAACCCTAAACCCTAAACCCTAAACCCTAAACCCTAAACCCTAAACCCTAAACCCTAAACCCTAAACCCTAAACCCTAAACCCTAAACCCTAAACCCTAAACCCTAAACCCTAAACCCTAAACCCTAAACCCTAAACCCTAAACCCTAAACCCTAAACCCTAAACCCTAAACCCTAAACCCTAAACCCTAAACCCTAAACCCTAAACCCTAAACCCTAAACCCTAAACCCTAAACCCTAAACCCTAAACCCTAAACCCTAAACCCTAAACCCTAAACCCTAAACCCTAAACCCTAAACCCTAAACCCTAAACCCTAAACCCTAAACCCTAAACCCTAAACCCTAAACCCTAAACCCTAAACCCTAAACCCTAAACCCTAAACCCTAAACCCTAAACCCTAAACCCTAAACCCTAAACCCTAAACCCTAAACCCTAAACCCTAAACCCTAAACCCTAAACCCTAAACCCTAAACCCTAAACCCTAAACCCTAAACCCTAAACCCTAAACCCTAAACCCTAAACCCTAAACCCTAAACCCTAAACCCTAAACCCTAAACCCTAAACCCTAAACCCTAAACCCTAAACCCTAAACCCTAAACCCTAAACCCTAAACCCTAAACCCTAAACCCTAAACCCTAAACCCTAAACCCTAAACCCTAAACCCTAAACCCTAAACCCTAAACCCTAAACCCTAAA
Organism: Linum usitatissimum; assembly: GCA_030674075.2. NCBI lineage: Eukaryota > Viridiplantae > Streptophyta > Magnoliopsida > Malpighiales > Linaceae > Linum > Linum usitatissimum. The sequence continues at coordinate 9,407 of JAUJYP020001438.1, forward strand.
CCCTAAACCCTAAACCCTAAACCCTAAACCCTAAACCCTAAACCCTAAACCCTAAACCCTAAACCCTAAACCCTAAACCCTAAACCCTAAACCCTAAACCCTAAACCCTAAACCCTAAACCCTAAACCCTAAACCCTAAACCCTAAACCCTAAACCCTAAACCCTAAACCCTAAACCCTAAACCCTAAACCCTAAACCCTAAACCCTAAACCCTAAACCCTAAACCCTAAACCCTAAACCCTAAACCCTAAACCCTAAACCCTAAACCCTAAACCCTAAACCCTAAACCCTAAACCCTAAACCCTAAACCCTAAACCCTAAACCCTAAACCCTAAACCCTAAACCCTAAACCCTAAACCCTAAACCCTAAACCCTAAACCCTAAACCCTAAACCCTAAACCCTAAACCCTAAACCCTAAACCCTAAACCCTAAACCCTAAACCCTAAACCCTAAACCCTAAACCCTAAACCCTAAACCCTAAACCCTAAACCCTAAACCCTAAACCCTAAACCCTAAACCCTAAACCCTAAACCCTAAACCCTAAACCCTAAACCCTAAACCCTAAACCCTAAACCCTAAACCCTAAACCCTAAACCCTAAACCCTAAACCCTAAACCCTAAACCCTAAACCCTAAACCCTAAACCCTAAACCCTAAACCCTAAACCCTAAACCCTAAACCCTAAACCCTAAACCCTAAACCCTAAACCCTAAACCCTAAACCCTAAACCCTAAACCCTAAACCCTAAACCCTAAACCCTAAACCCTAAACCCTAAACCCTAAACCCTAAACCCTAAACCCTAAACCCTAAACCCTAAACCCTAAACCCTAAACCCTAAACCCTAAACCCTAAACCCTAAACCCTAAACCCTAAACCCTAAACCCTAAACCCTAAACCCTAAACCCTAAACCCTAAACCCTAAACCCTAAACCCTAAACCCTAAACCCTAAACCCTAAACCCTAAACCCTAAACCCTAAACCCTAAACCCTAAACCCTAAACCCTAAACCCTAAACCCTAAACCCTAAACCCTAAACCCTAAACCCTAAACCCTAAACCCTAAACCCTAAACCCTAAACCCTAAACCCTAAACCCTAAACCCTAAACCCTAAACCCTAAACCCTAAACCCTAAACCCTAAACCCTAAACCCTAAACCCTAAACCCTAAACCCTAAACCCTAAACCCTAAACCCTAAACCCTAAACCCTAAACCCTAAACCCTAAACCCTAAACCCTAAACCCTAAACCCTAAACCCTAAACCCTAAACCCTAAACCCTAAACCCTAAACCCTAAACCCTAAACCCTAAACCCTAAACCCTAAACCCTAAACCCTAAACCCTAAACCCTAAACCCTAAACCCTAAACCCTAAACCCTAAACCCTAAACCCTAAACCCTAAACCCTAAACCCTAAACCCTAAACCCTAAACCCTAAACCCTAAACCCTAAACCCTAAACCCTAAACCCTAAACCCTAAACCCTAAACCCTAAACCCTAAACCCTAAACCCTAAACCCTAAACCCTAAACCCTAAACCCTAAACCCTAAACCCTAAACCCTAAACCCTAAACCCTAAACCCTAAACCCTAAACCCTAAACCCTAAACCCTAAACCCTAAACCCTAAACCCTAAACCCTAAACCCTAAACCCTAAACCCTAAACCCTAAACCCTAAACCCTAAACCCTAAACCCTAAACCCTAAACCCTAAACCCTAAACCCTAAACCCTAAACCCTAAACCCTAAACCCTAAACCCTAAACCCTAAACCCTAAACCCTAAACCCTAAACCCTAAACCCTAAACCCTAAACCCTAAACCCTAAACCCTAAACCCTAAACCCTAAACCCTAAACCCTAAACCCTAAACCCTAAACCCTAAACCCTAAACCCTAAACCCTAAACCCTAAACCCTAAACCCTAAACCCTAAACCCTAAACCCTAAACCCTAAACCCTAAACCCTAAACCCTAAACCCTAAACCCTAAACCCTAAACCCTAAACCCTAAACCCTAAACCCTAAACCCTAAACCCTAAACCCTAAACCCTAAACCCTAAACCCTAAACCCTAAACCCTAAACCCTAAACCCTAAACCCTAAACCCTAAACCCTAAACCCTAAACCCTAAACCCTAAACCCTAAACCCTAAACCCTAAACCCTAAACCCTAAACCCTAAACCCTAAACCCTAAACCCTAAACCCTAAACCCTAAACCCTAAACCCTAAACCCTAAACCCTAAACCCTAAACCCTAAACCCTAAACCCTAAACCCTAAACCCTAAACCCTAAACCCTAAACCCTAAACCCTAAACCCTAAACCCTAAACCCTAAACCCTAAACCCTAAACCCTAAACCCTAAACCCTAAACCCTAAACCCTAAACCCTAAACCCTAAACCCTAAACCCTAAACCCTAAACCCTAAACCCTAAACCCTAAACCCTAAACCCTAAACCCTAAACCCTAAACCCTAAACCCTAAACCCTAAACCCTAAACCCTAAACCCTAAACCCTAAACCCTAAACCCTAAACCCTAAACCCTAAACCCTAAACCCTAAACCCTAAACCCTAAACCCTAAACCCTAAACCCTAAACCCTAAACCCTAAACCCTAAACCCTAAACCCTAAACCCTAAACCCTAAACCCTAAACCCTAAACCCTAAACCCTAAACCCTAAACCCTAAACCCTAAACCCTAAACCCTAAACCCTAAACCCTAAACCCTAAACCCTAAACCCTAAACCCTAAACCCTAAACCCTAAACCCTAAACCCTAAACCCTAAACCCTAAACCCTAAACCCTAAACCCTAAACCCTAAACCCTAAACCCTAAACCCTAAACCCTAAACCCTAAACCCTAAACCCTAAACCCTAAACCCTAAACCCTAAACCCTAAACCCTAAACCCTAAACCCTAAACCCTAAACCCTAAACCCTAAACCCTAAACCCTAAACCCTAAACCCTAAACCCTAAACCCTAAACCCTAAACCCTAAACCCTAAACCCTAAACCCTAAACCCTAAACCCTAAACCCTAAACCCTAAACCCTAAACCCTAAACCCTAAACCCTAAACCCTAAACCCTAAACCCTAAACCCTAAACCCTAAACCCTAAACCCTAAACCCTAAACCCTAAACCCTAAACCCTAAACCCTAAACCCTAAACCCTAAACCCTAAACCCTAAACCCTAAACCCTAAACCCTAAACCCTAAACCCTAAACCCTAAACCCTAAACCCTAAACCCTAAACCCTAAACCCTAAACCCTAAACCCTAAACCCTAAACCCTAAACCCTAAACCCTAAACCCTAAACCCTAAACCCTAAACCCTAAACCCTAAACCCTAAACCCTAAACCCTAAACCCTAAACCCTAAACCCTAAACCCTAAACCCTAAACCCTAAACCCTAAACCCTAAACCCTAAACCCTAAACCCTAAACCCTAAACCCTAAACCCTAAACCCTAAACCCTAAACCCTAAACCCTAAACCCTAAACCCTAAACCCTAAACCCTAAACCCTAAACCCTAAACCCTAAACCCTAAACCCTAAACCCTAAACCCTAAACCCTAAACCCTAAACCCTAAACCCTAAACCCTAAACCCTAAACCCTAAACCCTAAACCCTAAACCCTAAACCCTAAACCCTAAACCCTAAACCCTAAACCCTAAACCCTAAACCCTAAACCCTAAACCCTAAACCCTAAACCCTAAACCCTAAACCCTAAACCCTAAACCCTAAACCCTAAACCCTAAACCCTAAACCCTAAACCCTAAACCCTAAACCCTAAACCCTAAACCCTAAACCCTAAACCCTAAACCCTAAACCCTAAACCCTAAACCCTAAACCCTAAACCCTAAACCCTAAACCCTAAACCCTAAACCCTAAACCCTAAACCCTAAACCCTAAACCCTAAACCCTAAACCCTAAACCCTAAACCCTAAACCCTAAACCCTAAACCCTAAACCCTAAACCCTAAACCCTAAACCCTAAACCCTAAACCCTAAACCCTAAACCCTAAACCCTAAACCCTAAACCCTAAACCCTAAACCCTAAACCCTAAACCCTAAACCCTAAACCCTAAACCCTAAACCCTAAACCCTAAACCCTAAACCCTAAACCCTAAACCCTAAACCCTAAACCCTAAACCCTAAACCCTAAACCCTAAACCCTAAACCCTAAACCCTAAACCCTAAACCCTAAACCCTAAACCCTAAACCCTAAACCCTAAACCCTAAACCCTAAACCCTAAACCCTAAACCCTAAACCCTAAACCCTAAACCCTAAACCCTAAACCCTAAACCCTAAACCCTAAACCCTAAACCCTAAACCCTAAACCCTAAACCCTAAACCCTAAACCCTAAACCCTAAACCCTAAACCCTAAACCCTAAACCCTAAACCCTAAACCCTAAACCCTAAACCCTAAACCCTAAACCCTAAACCCTAAACCCTAAACCCTAAACCCTAAACCCTAAACCCTAAACCCTAAACCCTAAACCCTAAACCCTAAACCCTAAACCCTAAACCCTAAACCCTAAACCCTAAACCCTAAACCCTAAACCCTAAACCCTAAACCCTAAACCCTAAACCCTAAACCCTAAACCCTAAACCCTAAACCCTAAACCCTAAACCCTAAACCCTAAACCCTAAACCCTAAACCCTAAACCCTAAACCCTAAACCCTAAACCCTAAACCCTAAACCCTAAACCCTAAACCCTAAACCCTAAACCCTAAACCCTAAACCCTAAACCCTAAACCCTAAACCCTAAACCCTAAACCCTAAACCCTAAACCCTAAACCCTAAACCCTAAACCCTAAACCCTAAACCCTAAACCCTAAACCCTAAACCCTAAACCCTAAACCCTAAACCCTAAACCCTAAACCCTAAACCCTAAACCCTAAACCCTAAACCCTAAACCCTAAACCCTAAACCCTAAACCCTAAACCCTAAACCCTAAACCCTAAACCCTAAACCCTAAACCCTAAACCCTAAACCCTAAACCCTAAACCCTAAACCCTAAACCCTAAACCCTAAACCCTAAACCCTAAACCCTAAACCCTAAACCCTAAACCCTAAACCCTAAACCCTAAACCCTAAACCCTAAACCCTAAACCCTAAACCCTAAACCCTAAACCCTAAACCCTAAACCCTAAACCCTAAACCCTAAACCCTAAACCCTAAACCCTAAACCCTAAACCCTAAACCCTAAACCCTAAACCCTAAACCCTAAACCCTAAACCCTAAACCCTAAACCCTAAACCCTAAACCCTAAACCCTAAACCCTAAACCCTAAACCCTAAACCCTAAACCCTAAACCCTAAACCCTAAACCCTAAACCCTAAACCCTAAACCCTAAACCCTAAACCCTAAACCCTAAACCCTAAACCCTAAACCCTAAACCCTAAACCCTAAACCCTAAACCCTAAACCCTAAACCCTAAACCCTAAACCCTAAACCCTAAACCCTAAACCCTAAACCCTAAACCCTAAACCCTAAACCCTAAACCCTAAACCCTAAACCCTAAACCCTAAACCCTAAACCCTAAACCCTAAACCCTAAACCCTAAACCCTAAACCCTAAACCCTAAACCCTAAACCCTAAACCCTAAACCCTAAACCCTAAACCCTAAACCCTAAACCCTAAACCCTAAACCCTAAACCCTAAACCCTAAACCCTAAACCCTAAACCCTAAACCCTAAACCCTAAACCCTAAACCCTAAACCCTAAACCCTAAACCCTAAACCCTAAACCCTAAACCCTAAACCCTAAACCCTAAACCCTAAACCCTAAACCCTAAACCCTAAACCCTAAACCCTAAACCCTAAACCCTAAACCCTAAACCCTAAACCCTAAACCCTAAACCCTAAACCCTAAACCCTAAACCCTAAACCCTAAACCCTAAACCCTAAACCCTAAACCCTAAACCCTAAACCCTAAACCCTAAACCCTAAACCCTAAACCCTAAACCCTAAACCCTAAACCCTAAACCCTAAACCCTAAACCCTAAACCCTAAACCCTAAACCCTAAACCCTAAACCCTAAACCCTAAACCCTAAACCCTAAACCCTAAACCCTAAACCCTAAACCCTAAACCCTAAACCCTAAACCCTAAACCCTAAACCCTAAACCCTAAACCCTAAACCCTAAACCCTAAACCCTAAACCCTAAACCCTAAACCCTAAACCCTAAACCCTAAACCCTAAACCCTAAACCCTAAACCCTAAACCCTAAACCCTAAACCCTAAACCCTAAACCCTAAACCCTAAACCCTAAACCCTAAACCCTAAACCCTAAACCCTAAACCCTAAACCCTAAACCCTAAACCCTAAACCCTAAACCCTAAACCCTAAACCCTAAACCCTAAACCCTAAACCCTAAACCCTAAACCCTAAACCCTAAACCCTAAACCCTAAACCCTAAACCCTAAACCCTAAACCCTAAACCCTAAACCCTAAACCCTAAACCCTAAACCCTAAACCCTAAACCCTAAACCCTAAACCCTAAACCCTAAACCCTAAACCCTAAACCCTAAACCCTAAACCCTAAACCCTAAACCCTAAACCCTAAACCCTAAACCCTAAACCCTAAACCCTAAACCCTAAACCCTAAACCCTAAACCCTAAACCCTAAACCCTAAACCCTAAACCCTAAACCCTAAACCCTAAACCCTAAACCCTAAACCCTAAACCCTAAACCCTAAACCCTAAACCCTAAACCCTAAACCCTAAACCCTAAACCCTAAACCCTAAACCCTAAACCCTAAACCCTAAACCCTAAACCCTAAACCCTAAACCCTAAACCCTAAACCCTAAACCCTAAACCCTAAACCCTAAACCCTAAACCCTAAACCCTAAACCCTAAACCCTAAACCCTAAACCCTAAACCCTAAACCCTAAACCCTAAACCCTAAACCCTAAACCCTAAACCCTAAACCCTAAACCCTAAACCCTAAACCCTAAACCCTAAACCCTAAACCCTAAACCCTAAACCCTAAACCCTAAACCCTAAACCCTAAACCCTAAACCCTAAACCCTAAACCCTAAACCCTAAACCCTAAACCCTAAACCCTAAACCCTAAACCCTAAACCCTAAACCCTAAACCCTAAACCCTAAACCCTAAACCCTAAACCCTAAACCCTAAACCCTAAACCCTAAACCCTAAACCCTAAACCCTAAACCCTAAACCCTAAACCCTAAACCCTAAACCCTAAACCCTAAACCCTAAACCCTAAACCCTAAACCCTAAACCCTAAACCCTAAACCCTAAACCCTAAACCCTAAACCCTAAACCCTAAACCCTAAACCCTAAACCCTAAACCCTAAACCCTAAACCCTAAACCCTAAACCCTAAACCCTAAACCCTAAACCCTAAACCCTAAACCCTAAACCCTAAACCCTAAACCCTAAACCCTAAACCCTAAACCCTAAACCCTAAACCCTAAACCCTAAACCCTAAACCCTAAACCCTAAACCCTAAACCCTAAACCCTAAACCCTAAACCCTAAACCCTAAACCCTAAACCCTAAACCCTAAACCCTAAACCCTAAACCCTAAACCCTAAACCCTAAACCCTAAACCCTAAACCCTAAACCCTAAACCCTAAACCCTAAACCCTAAACCCTAAACCCTAAACCCTAAACCCTAAACCCTAAACCCTAAACCCTAAACCCTAAACCCTAAACCCTAAACCCTAAACCCTAAACCCTAAACCCTAAACCCTAAACCCTAAACCCTAAACCCTAAACCCTAAACCCTAAACCCTAAACCCTAAACCCTAAACCCTAAACCCTAAACCCTAAACCCTAAACCCTAAACCCTAAACCCTAAACCCTAAACCCTAAACCCTAAACCCTAAACCCTAAACCCTAAACCCTAAACCCTAAACCCTAAACCCTAAACCCTAAACCCTAAACCCTAAACCCTAAACCCTAAACCCTAAACCCTAAACCCTAAACCCTAAACCCTAAACCCTAAACCCTAAACCCTAAACCCTAAACCCTAAACCCTAAACCCTAAACCCTAAACCCTAAACCCTAAACCCTAAACCCTAAACCCTAAACCCTAAACCCTAAACCCTAAACCCTAAACCCTAAACCCTAAACCCTAAACCCTAAACCCTAAACCCTAAACCCTAAACCCTAAACCCTAAACCCTAAACCCTAAACCCTAAACCCTAAACCCTAAACCCTAAACCCTAAACCCTAAACCCTAAACCCTAAACCCTAAACCCTAAACCCTAAACCCTAAACCCTAAACCCTAAACCCTAAACCCTAAACCCTAAACCCTAAACCCTAAACCCTAAACCCTAAACCCTAAACCCTAAACCCTAAACCCTAAACCCTAAACCCTAAACCCTAAACCCTAAACCCTAAACCCTAAACCCTAAACCCTAAACCCTAAACCCTAAACCCTAAACCCTAAACCCTAAACCCTAAACCCTAAACCCTAAACCCTAAACCCTAAACCCTAAACCCTAAACCCTAAACCCTAAACCCTAAACCCTAAACCCTAAACCCTAAACCCTAAACCCTAAACCCTAAACCCTAAACCCTAAACCCTAAACCCTAAACCCTAAACCCTAAACCCTAAACCCTAAACCCTAAACCCTAAACCCTAAACCCTAAACCCTAAACCCTAAACCCTAAACCCTAAACCCTAAACCCTAAACCCTAAACCCTAAACCCTAAACCCTAAACCCTAAACCCTAAACCCTAAACCCTAAACCCTAAACCCTAAACCCTAAACCCTAAACCCTAAACCCTAAACCCTAAACCCTAAACCCTAAACCCTAAACCCTAAACCCTAAACCCTAAACCCTAAACCCTAAACCCTAAACCCTAAACCCTAAACCCTAAACCCTAAACCCTAAACCCTAAACCCTAAACCCTAAACCCTAAACCCTAAACCCTAAACCCTAAACCCTAAACCCTAAACCCTAAACCCTAAACCCTAAACCCTAAACCCTAAACCCTAAACCCTAAACCCTAAACCCTAAACCCTAAACCCTAAACCCTAAACCCTAAACCCTAAACCCTAAACCCTAAACCCTAAACCCTAAACCCTAAACCCTAAACCCTAAACCCTAAACCCTAAACCCTAAACCCTAAACCCTAAACCCTAAACCCTAAACCCTAAACCCTAAACCCTAAACCCTAAACCCTAAACCCTAAACCCTAAACCCTAAACCCTAAACCCTAAACCCTAAACCCTAAACCCTAAACCCTAAACCCTAAACCCTAAACCCTAAACCCTAAACCCTAAACCCTAAACCCTAAACCCTAAACCCTAAACCCTAAACCCTAAACCCTAAACCCTAAACCCTAAACCCTAAACCCTAAACCCTAAACCCTAAACCCTAAACCCTAAACCCTAAACCCTAAACCCTAAACCCTAAACCCTAAACCCTAAACCCTAAACCCTAAACCCTAAACCCTAAACCCTAAACCCTAAACCCTAAACCCTAAACCCTAAACCCTAAACCCTAAACCCTAAACCCTAAACCCTAAACCCTAAACCCTAAACCCTAAACCCTAAACCCTAAACCCTAAACCCTAAACCCTAAACCCTAAACCCTAAACCCTAAACCCTAAACCCTAAACCCTAAACCCTAAACCCTAAACCCTAAACCCTAAACCCTAAACCCTAAACCCTAAACCCTAAACCCTAAACCCTAAACCCTAAACCCTAAACCCTAAACCCTAAACCCTAAACCCTAAACCCTAAACCCTAAACCCTAAACCCTAAACCCTAAACCCTAAACCCTAAACCCTAAACCCTAAACCCTAAACCCTAAACCCTAAACCCTAAACCCTAAACCCTAAACCCTAAACCCTAAACCCTAAACCCTAAACCCTAAACCCTAAACCCTAAACCCTAAACCCTAAACCCTAAACCCTAAACCCTAAACCCTAAACCCTAAACCCTAAACCCTAAACCCTAAACCCTAAACCCTAAACCCTAAACCCTAAACCCTAAACCCTAAACCCTAAACCCTAAACCCTAAACCCTAAACCCTAAACCCTAAACCCTAAACCCTAAACCCTAAACCCTAAACCCTAAACCCTAAACCCTAAACCCTAAACCCTAAACCCTAAACCCTAAACCCTAAACCCTAAACCCTAAACCCTAAACCCTAAACCCTAAACCCTAAACCCTAAACCCTAAACCCTAAACCCTAAACCCTAAACCCTAAACCCTAAACCCTAAACCCTAAACCCTAAACCCTAAACCCTAAACCCTAAACCCTAAACCCTAAACCCTAAACCCTAAACCCTAAACCCTAAACCCTAAACCCTAAACCCTAAACCCTAAACCCTAAACCCTAAACCCTAAACCCTAAACCCTAAACCCTAAACCCTAAACCCTAAACCCTAAACCCTAAACCCTAAACCCTAAACCCTAAACCCTAAACCCTAAACCCTAAACCCTAAACCCTAAACCCTAAACCCTAAACCCTAAACCCTAAACCCTAAACCCTAAACCCTAAACCCTAAACCCTAAACCCTAAACCCTAAACCCTAAACCCTAAACCCTAAACCCTAAACCCTAAACCCTAAACCCTAAACCCTAAACCCTAAACCCTAAACCCTAAACCCTAAACCCTAAACCCTAAACCCTAAACCCTAAACCCTAAACCCTAAACCCTAAACCCTAAACCCTAAACCCTAAACCCTAAACCCTAAACCCTAAACCCTAAACCCTAAACCCTAAACCCTAAACCCTAAACCCTAAACCCTAAACCCTAAACCCTAAACCCTAAACCCTAAACCCTAAACCCTAAACCCTAAACCCTAAACCCTAAACCCTAAACCCTAAACCCTAAACCCTAAACCCTAAACCCTAAACCCTAAACCCTAAACCCTAAACCCTAAACCCTAAACCCTAAACCCTAAACCCTAAACCCTAAACCCTAAACCCTAAACCCTAAACCCTAAACCCTAAACCCTAAACCCTAAACCCTAAACCCTAAACCCTAAACCCTAAACCCTAAACCCTAAACCCTAAACCCTAAACCCTAAACCCTAAACCCTAAACCCTAAACCCTAAACCCTAAACCCTAAACCCTAAACCCTAAACCCTAAACCCTAAACCCTAAACCCTAAACCCTAAACCCTAAACCCTAAACCCTAAACCCTAAACCCTAAACCCTAAACCCTAAACCCTAAACCCTAAACCCTAAACCCTAAACCCTAAACCCTAAACCCTAAACCCTAAACCCTAAACCCTAAACCCTAAACCCTAAACCCTAAACCCTAAACCCTAAACCCTAAACCCTAAACCCTAAACCCTAAACCCTAAACCCTAAACCCTAAACCCTAAACCCTAAACCCTAAACCCTAAACCCTAAACCCTAAACCCTAAACCCTAAACCCTAAACCCTAAACCCTAAACCCTAAACCCTAAACCCTAAACCCTAAACCCTAAACCCTAAACCCTAAACCCTAAACCCTAAACCCTAAACCCTAAACCCTAAACCCTAAACCCTAAACCCTAAACCCTAAACCCTAAACCCTAAACCCTAAACCCTAAACCCTAAACCCTAAACCCTAAACCCTAAACCCTAAACCCTAAACCCTAAACCCTAAACCCTAAACCCTAAACCCTAAACCCTAAACCCTAAACCCTAAACCCTAAACCCTAAACCCTAAACCCTAAACCCTAAACCCTAAACCCTAAACCCTAAACCCTAAACCCTAAACCCTAAACCCTAAACCCTAAACCCTAAACCCTAAACCCTAAACCCTAAACCCTAAACCCTAAACCCTAAACCCTAAACCCTAAACCCTAAACCCTAAACCCTAAACCCTAAACCCTAAACCCTAAACCCTAAACCCTAAACCCTAAACCCTAAACCCTAAACCCTAAACCCTAAACCCTAAACCCTAAACCCTAAACCCTAAACCCTAAACCCTAAACCCTAAACCCTAAACCCTAAACCCTAAACCCTAAACCCTAAACCCTAAACCCTAAACCCTAAACCCTAAACCCTAAACCCTAAACCCTAAACCCTAAACCCTAAACCCTAAACCCTAAACCCTAAACCCTAAACCCTAAACCCTAAACCCTAAACCCTAAACCCTAAACCCTAAACCCTAAACCCTAAACCCTAAACCCTAAACCCTAAACCCTAAACCCTAAACCCTAAACCCTAAACCCTAAACCCTAAACCCTAAACCCTAAACCCTAAACCCTAAACCCTAAACCCTAAACCCTAAACCCTAAACCCTAAACCCTAAACCCTAAACCCTAAACCCTAAACCCTAAACCCTAAACCCTAAACCCTAAACCCTAAACCCTAAACCCTAAACCCTAAACCCTAAACCCTAAACCCTAAACCCTAAACCCTAAACCCTAAACCCTAAACCCTAAACCCTAAACCCTAAACCCTAAACCCTAAACCCTAAACCCTAAACCCTAAACCCTAAACCCTAAACCCTAAACCCTAAACCCTAAACCCTAAACCCTAAACCCTAAACCCTAAACCCTAAACCCTAAACCCTAAACCCTAAACCCTAAACCCTAAACCCTAAACCCTAAACCCTAAACCCTAAACCCTAAACCCTAAACCCTAAACCCTAAACCCTAAACCCTAAACCCTAAACCCTAAACCCTAAACCCTAAACCCTAAACCCTAAACCCTAAACCCTAAACCCTAAACCCTAAACCCTAAACCCTAAACCCTAAACCCTAAACCCTAAACCCTAAACCCTAAACCCTAAACCCTAAACCCTAAACCCTAAACCCTAAACCCTAAACCCTAAACCCTAAACCCTAAACCCTAAACCCTAAACCCTAAACCCTAAACCCTAAACCCTAAACCCTAAACCCTAAACCCTAAACCCTAAACCCTAAACCCTAAACCCTAAACCCTAAACCCTAAACCCTAAACCCTAAACCCTAAACCCTAAACCCTAAACCCTAAACCCTAAACCCTAAACCCTAAACCCTAAACCCTAAACCCTAAACCCTAAACCCTAAACCCTAAACCCTAAACCCTAAACCCTAAACCCTAAACCCTAAACCCTAAACCCTAAACCCTAAACCCTAAACCCTAAACCCTAAACCCTAAACCCTAAACCCTAAACCCTAAACCCTAAACCCTAAACCCTAAACCCTAAACCCTAAACCCTAAACCCTAAACCCTAAACCCTAAACCCTAAACCCTAAACCCTAAACCCTAAACCCTAAACCCTAAACCCTAAACCCTAAACCCTAAACCCTAAACCCTAAACCCTAAACCCTAAACCCTAAACCCTAAACCCTAAACCCTAAACCCTAAACCCTAAACCCTAAACCCTAAACCCTAAACCCTAAACCCTAAACCCTAAACCCTAAACCCTAAACCCTAAACCCTAAACCCTAAACCCTAAACCCTAAACCCTAAACCCTAAACCCTAAACCCTAAACCCTAAACCCTAAACCCTAAACCCTAAACCCTAAACCCTAAACCCTAAACCCTAAACCCTAAACCCTAAACCCTAAACCCTAAACCCTAAACCCTAAACCCTAAACCCTAAACCCTAAACCCTAAACCCTAAACCCTAAACCCTAAACCCTAAACCCTAAACCCTAAACCCTAAACCCTAAACCCTAAACCCTAAACCCTAAACCCTAAACCCTAAACCCTAAACCCTAAACCCTAAACCCTAAACCCTAAACCCTAAACCCTAAACCCTAAACCCTAAACCCTAAACCCTAAACCCTAAACCCTAAACCCTAAACCCTAAACCCTAAACCCTAAACCCTAAACCCTAAACCCTAAACCCTAAACCCTAAACCCTAAACCCTAAACCCTAAACCCTAAACCCTAAACCCTAAACCCTAAACCCTAAACCCTAAACCCTAAACCCTAAACCCTAAACCCTAAACCCTAAACCCTAAACCCTAAACCCTAAACCCTAAACCCTAAACCCTAAACCCTAAACCCTAAACCCTAAACCCTAAACCCTAAACCCTAAACCCTAAACCCTAAACCCTAAACCCTAAACCCTAAACCCTAAACCCTAAACCCTAAACCCTAAACCCTAAACCCTAAACCCTAAACCCTAAACCCTAAACCCTAAACCCTAAACCCTAAACCCTAAACCCTAAACCCTAAACCCTAAACCCTAAACCCTAAACCCTAAACCCTAAACCCTAAACCCTAAACCCTAAACCCTAAACCCTAAACCCTAAACCCTAAACCCTAAACCCTAAACCCTAAACCCTAAACCCTAAACCCTAAACCCTAAACCCTAAACCCTAAACCCTAAACCCTAAACCCTAAACCCTAAACCCTAAACCCTAAACCCTAAACCCTAAACCCTAAACCCTAAACCCTAAACCCTAAACCCTAAACCCTAAACCCTAAACCCTAAACCCTAAACCCTAAACCCTAAACCCTAAACCCTAAACCCTAAACCCTAAACCCTAAACCCTAAACCCTAAACCCTAAACCCTAAACCCTAAACCCTAAACCCTAAACCCTAAACCCTAAACCCTAAACCCTAAACCCTAAACCCTAAACCCTAAACCCTAAACCCTAAACCCTAAACCCTAAACCCTAAACCCTAAACCCTAAACCCTAAACCCTAAACCCTAAACCCTAAACCCTAAACCCTAAACCCTAAACCCTAAACCCTAAACCCTAAACCCTAAACCCTAAACCCTAAACCCTAAACCCTAAACCCTAAACCCTAAACCCTAAACCCTAAACCCTAAACCCTAAACCCTAAACCCTAAACCCTAAACCCTAAACCCTAAACCCTAAACCCTAAACCCTAAACCCTAAACCCTAAACCCTAAACCCTAAACCCTAAACCCTAAACCCTAAACCCTAAACCCTAAACCCTAAACCCTAAACCCTAAACCCTAAACCCTAAACCCTAAACCCTAAACCCTAAACCCTAAACCCTAAACCCTAAACCCTAAACCCTAAACCCTAAACCCTAAACCCTAAACCCTAAACCCTAAACCCTAAACCCTAAACCCTAAACCCTAAACCCTAAACCCTAAACCCTAAACCCTAAACCCTAAACCCTAAACCCTAAACCCTAAACCCTAAACCCTAAACCCTAAACCCTAAACCCTAAACCCTAAACCCTAAACCCTAAACCCTAAACCCTAAACCCTAAACCCTAAACCCTAAACCCTAAACCCTAAACCCTAAACCCTAAACCCTAAACCCTAAACCCTAAACCCTAAACCCTAAACCCTAAACCCTAAACCCTAAACCCTAAACCCTAAACCCTAAACCCTAAACCCTAAACCCTAAACCCTAAACCCTAAACCCTAAACCCTAAACCCTAAACCCTAAACCCTAAACCCTAAACCCTAAACCCTAAACCCTAAACCCTAAACCCTAAACCCTAAACCCTAAACCCTAAACCCTAAACCCTAAACCCTAAACCCTAAACCCTAAACCCTAAACCCTAAACCCTAAACCCTAAACCCTAAACCCTAAACCCTAAACCCTAAACCCTAAACCCTAAACCCTAAACCCTAAACCCTAAACCCTAAACCCTAAACCCTAAACCCTAAACCCTAAACCCTAAACCCTAAACCCTAAACCCTAAACCCTAAACCCTAAACCCTAAACCCTAAACCCTAAACCCTAAACCCTAAACCCTAAACCCTAAACCCTAAACCCTAAACCCTAAACCCTAAACCCTAAACCCTAAACCCTAAACCCTAAACCCTAAACCCTAAACCCTAAACCCTAAACCCTAAACCCTAAACCCTAAACCCTAAACCCTAAACCCTAAACCCTAAACCCTAAACCCTAAACCCTAAACCCTAAACCCTAAACCCTAAACCCTAAACCCTAAACCCTAAACCCTAAACCCTAAACCCTAAACCCTAAACCCTAAACCCTAAACCCTAAACCCTAAACCCTAAACCCTAAACCCTAAACCCTAAACCCTAAACCCTAAACCCTAAACCCTAAACCCTAAACCCTAAACCCTAAACCCTAAACCCTAAACCCTAAACCCTAAACCCTAAACCCTAAACCCTAAACCCTAAACCCTAAACCCTAAACCCTAAACCCTAAACCCTAAACCCTAAACCCTAAACCCTAAACCCTAAACCCTAAACCCTAAACCCTAAACCCTAAACCCTAAACCCTAAACCCTAAACCCTAAACCCTAAACCCTAAACCCTAAACCCTAAACCCTAAACCCTAAACCCTAAACCCTAAACCCTAAACCCTAAACCCTAAACCCTAAACCCTAAACCCTAAACCCTAAACCCTAAACCCTAAACCCTAAACCCTAAACCCTAAACCCTAAACCCTAAACCCTAAACCCTAAACCCTAAACCCTAAACCCTAAACCCTAAACCCTAAACCCTAAACCCTAAACCCTAAACCCTAAACCCTAAACCCTAAACCCTAAACCCTAAACCCTAAACCCTAAACCCTAAACCCTAAACCCTAAACCCTAAACCCTAAACCCTAAACCCTAAACCCTAAACCCTAAACCCTAAACCCTAAACCCTAAACCCTAAACCCTAAACCCTAAACCCTAAACCCTAAACCCTAAACCCTAAACCCTAAACCCTAAACCCTAAACCCTAAACCCTAAACCCTAAACCCTAAACCCTAAACCCTAAACCCTAAACCCTAAACCCTAAACCCTAAACCCTAAACCCTAAACCCTAAACCCTAAACCCTAAACCCTAAACCCTAAACCCTAAACCCTAAACCCTAAACCCTAAACCCTAAACCCTAAACCCTAAACCCTAAACCCTAAACCCTAAACCCTAAACCCTAAACCCTAAACCCTAAACCCTAAACCCTAAACCCTAAACCCTAAACCCTAAACCCTAAACCCTAAACCCTAAACCCTAAACCCTAAACCCTAAACCCTAAACCCTAAACCCTAAACCCTAAACCCTAAACCCTAAACCCTAAACCCTAAACCCTAAACCCTAAACCCTAAACCCTAAACCCTAAACCCTAAACCCTAAACCCTAAACCCTAAACCCTAAACCCTAAACCCTAAACCCTAAACCCTAAACCCTAAACCCTAAACCCTAAACCCTAAACCCTAAACCCTAAACCCTAAACCCTAAACCCTAAACCCTAAACCCTAAACCCTAAACCCTAAACCCTAAACCCTAAACCCTAAACCCTAAACCCTAAACCCTAAACCCTAAACCCTAAACCCTAAACCCTAAACCCTAAACCCTAAACCCTAAACCCTAAACCCTAAACCCTAAACCCTAAACCCTAAACCCTAAACCCTAAACCCTAAACCCTAAACCCTAAACCCTAAACCCTAAACCCTAAACCCTAAACCCTAAACCCTAAACCCTAAACCCTAAACCCTAAACCCTAAACCCTAAACCCTAAACCCTAAACCCTAAACCCTAAACCCTAAACCCTAAACCCTAAACCCTAAACCCTAAACCCTAAACCCTAAACCCTAAACCCTAAACCCTAAACCCTAAACCCTAAACCCTAAACCCTAAACCCTAAACCCTAAACCCTAAACCCTAAACCCTAAACCCTAAACCCTAAACCCTAAACCCTAAACCCTAAACCCTAAACCCTAAACCCTAAACCCTAAACCCTAAACCCTAAACCCTAAACCCTAAACCCTAAACCCTAAACCCTAAACCCTAAACCCTAAACCCTAAACCCTAAACCCTAAACCCTAAACCCTAAACCCTAAACCCTAAACCCTAAACCCTAAACCCTAAACCCTAAACCCTAAACCCTAAACCCTAAACCCTAAACCCTAAACCCTAAACCCTAAACCCTAAACCCTAAACCCTAAACCCTAAACCCTAAACCCTAAACCCTAAACCCTAAACCCTAAACCCTAAACCCTAAACCCTAAACCCTAAACCCTAAACCCTAAACCCTAAACCCTAAACCCTAAACCCTAAACCCTAAACCCTAAACCCTAAACCCTAAACCCTAAACCCTAAACCCTAAACCCTAAACCCTAAACCCTAAACCCTAAACCCTAAACCCTAAACCCTAAACCCTAAACCCTAAACCCTAAACCCTAAACCCTAAACCCTAAACCCTAAACCCTAAACCCTAAACCCTAAACCCTAAACCCTAAACCCTAAACCCTAAACCCTAAACCCTAAACCCTAAACCCTAAACCCTAAACCCTAAACCCTAAACCCTAAACCCTAAACCCTAAACCCTAAACCCTAAACCCTAAACCCTAAACCCTAAACCCTAAACCCTAAACCCTAAACCCTAAACCCTAAACCCTAAACCCTAAACCCTAAACCCTAAACCCTAAACCCTAAACCCTAAACCCTAAACCCTAAACCCTAAACCCTAAACCCTAAACCCTAAACCCTAAACCCTAAACCCTAAACCCTAAACCCTAAACCCTAAACCCTAAACCCTAAACCCTAAACCCTAAACCCTAAACCCTAAACCCTAAACCCTAAACCCTAAACCCTAAACCCTAAACCCTAAACCCTAAACCCTAAACCCTAAACCCTAAACCCTAAACCCTAAACCCTAAACCCTAAACCCTAAACCCTAAACCCTAAACCCTAAACCCTAAACCCTAAACCCTAAACCCTAAACCCTAAACCCTAAACCCTAAACCCTAAACCCTAAACCCTAAACCCTAAACCCTAAACCCTAAACCCTAAACCCTAAACCCTAAACCCTAAACCCTAAACCCTAAACCCTAAACCCTAAACCCTAAACCCTAAACCCTAAACCCTAAACCCTAAACCCTAAACCCTAAACCCTAAACCCTAAACCCTAAACCCTAAACCCTAAACCCTAAACCCTAAACCCTAAACCCTAAACCCTAAACCCTAAACCCTAAACCCTAAACCCTAAACCCTAAACCCTAAACCCTAAACCCTAAACCCTAAACCCTAAACCCTAAACCCTAAACCCTAAACCCTAAACCCTAAACCCTAAACCCTAAACCCTAAACCCTAAACCCTAAACCCTAAACCCTAAACCCTAAACCCTAAACCCTAAACCCTAAACCCTAAACCCTAAACCCTAAACCCTAAACCCTAAACCCTAAACCCTAAACCCTAAACCCTAAACCCTAAACCCTAAACCCTAAACCCTAAACCCTAAACCCTAAACCCTAAACCCTAAACCCTAAACCCTAAACCCTAAACCCTAAACCCTAAACCCTAAACCCTAAACCCTAAACCCTAAACCCTAAACCCTAAACCCTAAACCCTAAACCCTAAACCCTAAACCCTAAACCCTAAACCCTAAACCCTAAACCCTAAACCCTAAACCCTAAACCCTAAACCCTAAACCCTAAACCCTAAACCCTAAACCCTAAACCCTAAACCCTAAACCCTAAACCCTAAACCCTAAACCCTAAACCCTAAACCCTAAACCCTAAACCCTAAACCCTAAACCCTAAACCCTAAACCCTAAACCCTAAACCCTAAACCCTAAACCCTAAACCCTAAACCCTAAACCCTAAACCCTAAACCCTAAACCCTAAACCCTAAACCCTAAACCCTAAACCCTAAACCCTAAACCCTAAACCCTAAACCCTAAACCCTAAACCCTAAACCCTAAACCCTAAACCCTAAACCCTAAACCCTAAACCCTAAACCCTAAACCCTAAACCCTAAACCCTAAACCCTAAACCCTAAACCCTAAACCCTAAACCCTAAACCCTAAACCCTAAACCCTAAACCCTAAACCCTAAACCCTAAACCCTAAACCCTAAACCCTAAACCCTAAACCCTAAACCCTAAACCCTAAACCCTAAACCCTAAACCCTAAACCCTAAACCCTAAACCCTAAACCCTAAACCCTAAACCCTAAACCCTAAACCCTAAACCCTAAACCCTAAACCCTAAACCCTAAACCCTAAACCCTAAACCCTAAACCCTAAACCCTAAACCCTAAACCCTAAACCCTAAACCCTAAACCCTAAACCCTAAACCCTAAACCCTAAACCCTAAACCCTAAACCCTAAACCCTAAACCCTAAACCCTAAACCCTAAACCCTAAACCCTAAACCCTAAACCCTAAACCCTAAACCCTAAACCCTAAACCCTAAACCCTAAACCCTAAACCCTAAACCCTAAACCCTAAACCCTAAACCCTAAACCCTAAACCCTAAACCCTAAACCCTAAACCCTAAACCCTAAACCCTAAACCCTAAACCCTAAACCCTAAACCCTAAACCCTAAACCCTAAACCCTAAACCCTAAACCCTAAACCCTAAACCCTAAACCCTAAACCCTAAACCCTAAACCCTAAACCCTAAACCCTAAACCCTAAACCCTAAACCCTAAACCCTAAACCCTAAACCCTAAACCCTAAACCCTAAACCCTAAACCCTAAACCCTAAACCCTAAACCCTAAACCCTAAACCCTAAACCCTAAACCCTAAACCCTAAACCCTAAACCCTAAACCCTAAACCCTAAACCCTAAACCCTAAACCCTAAACCCTAAACCCTAAACCCTAAACCCTAAACCCTAAACCCTAAACCCTAAACCCTAAACCCTAAACCCTAAACCCTAAACCCTAAACCCTAAACCCTAAACCCTAAACCCTAAACCCTAAACCCTAAACCCTAAACCCTAAACCCTAAACCCTAAACCCTAAACCCTAAACCCTAAACCCTAAACCCTAAACCCTAAACCCTAAACCCTAAACCCTAAACCCTAAACCCTAAACCCTAAACCCTAAACCCTAAACCCTAAACCCTAAACCCTAAACCCTAAACCCCAAACCCCAAACCCCAAAACCCCCAAACCCCAAACCCCAAACCCCAAACCCCAAACCCCAAACCCCAAACCCCAAACCCCCAAACCAAAAACCCCAAACCCCAAACCCCAAACCCCAAACCCCAAACCCCAAACCCTAAACCCTAAACCCTAAACCCCAAACCCTAAACCCTAAACCCCAAACCCCAAACCCCAAACCCTAAACCCCAAACCCCAAACCCCAAACCCTAAACCCCAAACCCCAAACCCCAAACCCCAAACCCCAAACCCCAAACCCCAAACCCCAAACCCCAAACCCCAAACCCTAAACCCTAAACCCTAAACCCCAAACCCTAAACCCCAAACCCTAAACCCTAAACCCCAAACCCCAAACCCCAAACCCCAAACCCCAAACCCTAAACCCTAAACCCTAAACCCTAAACCCCAAACCCCAAACCCTAAACCCTAAACCCCAAACCCCAAACCCCAAACCCCAAACCCTAAACCCTAAACCCTAAACCCTAAACCCTAAACCCCAAACCCTAAACCCTAAACCCTAAACCCCAAACCCTAAACCCTAAACCCTAAACCCCAAACCCCAAACCCCAAACCCTAAACCCTAAACCCTAAACCCTAAACCCTAAACCCTAAACCCTAAACCCTAAACCCTAAACCCCAAACCCCAAACCCCAAACCCCAAACCCTAAACCCCAAACCCCAAACCCCAAACCCTAAACCCCAAACCCTAAACCCCAAACCCCAAACCCCAAACCCTAAACCCCAAACCCCAAACCCCAAACCCCCAAACCCCAAACCCCAAACCCCAAACCCCAAACCCCAAACCCTAAACCCCAAACCCCAAACCCTAAACCCCAAACCCTAAAACCCTAAACCCTAAACCCCAAACCCCAAACCCCAAACCCCAAACCCCAAACCCCAAACCCCAAACCCCAAACCCCAAACCCCAAACCCTAAACCCCAAACCCCAAACCCTAAACCCCAAACCCCAAACCCCAAACCCTAAACCCCAAACCCCAAACCCCAAACCCCAAACCCCAAACCCCAAACCCCAAACCCCAAACCCTAAACCCCAAACCCTAAACCCCAAACCCTAAACCCCAAACCCTAAACCCTAAACCCTAAACCCCAAACCCTAAACCCCAAACCCCCAAACCCCAAACCCTAAACCCCAAACCCCAAACCCCAAACCCCAAACCTCAAACCCTAAAACCCTAAACCCCAAACCCTAAACCCTAAACCCTAAACCCCAAACCCTAAACCCCAAACCCCAAACCCCAAACCCCAAACCCTAAACCCCAAACCCCAAACCCCAAACCCCAAACCCTAAACCCCAAACCCCAAACCCCAAACCCCAAACCCCAAACCCTAAACCCCAAACCCTAAACCCTAAACCCTAAACCCCAAACCCTAAACCCCAAACCCCAAACCCCAAACCCTAAACCCCAAACCCTAAACCCCAAACCCCAAACCCCAAACCCCAAACCCCAAACCCTAAACCCCAAACCCCAAACCCCAAACCCCAAACCCCAAACCCCAAACCCCAAACCCCAAACCCTAAACCCCAAACCCTAAACCCCAAACCCCAAACCCCAAACCCCAAACCCTAAACCCCAAACCCCAAACCCCAAACCCTAAACCCCAAACCCCAAACCCCAAACCCTAAACCCCAAACCCCAAACCCTAAACCCCAAACCCCAAACCCCAAACCCCAAACCCCAAACCCTAAACCCCAAACCCCAAACCCCAAACCCTAAACCCTAAACCCCAAACCCCAAACCCCAAACCCCAAACCCCAAACCCCAAACCCTAAACCCTAAACCCCAAACCCCAAACCCCAAACCCCAAACCCCAAACCCTAAACCCCAAACCCTAAACCCCAAACCCTAAACCCCTAAACCCCAAACCCCAAACCCTAAACCCCAAACCCCAAACCCCAAACCCCAAACCCCAAACCCCAAACCCCAAACCCCAAACCCCAAACCCCAAACCCCAAACCCCAAACCCTAAACCCCAAACCCCAAACCCCAAACCCTAAACCCCAAACCCCAAACCCCAAACCCTAAACCCCAAACCCCAAACCCTAAACCCCAAACCCTAAACCCCAAACCCCAAACCCCAAACCCCAAACCCCAAACCCCAAACCCCAAACCCCAAACCCCAAACCCCAAACCCCAAACCCCAAACCCCAAACCCCAAACCCCAAACCCCAAACCCCAAACCCCAAACCCCAAACCCCAAACCCCAAACCCCAAACCCCAAACCCTAAACCCCAAACCCTAAACCCCAAACCCCAAACCCCAAACCCTAAACCCTAAACCCTAAACCCTAAACCCCAAACCCCAAACCCTAAACCCCAAACCCCAAACCCCAAACCCCAAACCCTAAACCCCAAACCCCAAACCCCAAACCCCAAACCCCAAACCCCAAA